>CM069140.1:74025761-74187360 GCA_035221665.1 Okamejei kenojei | reverse complement strand
CATAGAGAGATAGTATTCTCCTCCCCCTCACTCTCCCCCCTCACTCCCCACCCCACCCCTCCTCCTCCTGAATCACAACCCCCTATCCCCCACAACTCCTCCCCACAACTCTCCCCCCCTCACTCTCTCCCCCACACTTGCTCCCCCCCTCACTCTGTCCCTCTCACTCTCCCCCCCCTCACTCTCTCTGCTCACCTCCCTCCCCAATCACAACCCCCCCGATCACACACTCCCCCATCACACACCCGCCTCTCCGCAGCACTCTTCCCTCCCCTCCCCATCACTCTCACCCTTCCCCTTCCCCATCAACAACCCCCTCCCAATCACAACCCCCAATCTCCCATCCCTCCTCCCCCGCATAACTCTTCCCCTCCCCCATCACTCCCTTCCCACCCCGTTCAACATCACTCTCCCCACCATGTCCCCTTTCCCCGCCCCGCCTCTGTTTCCTCTCATCCATGCGCCCCCTCCCCTTCACCATCCTCCCCAACTACCAAAAACCCCCCAATATACGCGCTTCACTCCACCCAGCACCCACCTCTGCACTTCCTCCCTGCCTCAGTGACACCCCCACCCCATCCGGGCTTTTTCCTCAACCCCCCACCCTTGTCCTTTCCTTATCCCAAGGAAGGAGAGAGAAGATAAATCATTGGGCGAGTCGACAATGTTCCCTCAGGTGCCCTCACCTGCTTTTATCAGGACTGTTTACATCCATTGAAACACCTCCTCTAGGGAGATTCAGGGTCACTAAATAAAACTGCATGCGTATAAATACTACAACATGTGTATATTGTATATAAAATATGATGCAATTGCTTGATTATATATAGCAGCATTGATTGCTCACACTCAATTACCCAGTGAGTTGTTGGAATTTCTCTGTGTACACTTGTGTGCTTGTACATCTCGAGGTTTAGTTTATTGTCACGTGTACCGAGGTACAGTGAAAGGCTTTGTTGTGTGCTATCCAGTCAGCAGAAAGATAATACAATCGAGCAATTCACAGTGTACAGGTACATGACAATTTAGTGCAAGATAATGGCAGTAAAATCCGATCAAAGATAGTCCGAGGGTCACCAATGAGGTAGACAGAAGTTCAGGACAGGTAGCAGTTCAGTTGTGGTAGGGTGAATCAGTTGGCTGATAACAGCTGAGAAGAAACTGTCCCCTGAATCTGGAGGTGTGTGTTTTCTCACTTCTATACATTTTGCCTGATGGGAGAGGAGAGAAGAGGGAGTGGCCAGGGTGCGACATGTCCTTGATTACACCTGTGCGAGGTGTAAATTGAGTCAATGGAAGGGAGGCTGGTTTGTGTGACGGTCTGGGCTGCGTCCACAATTCGCTGCAAATTCTTGCGGTCTTGGATGGAGCTGTTCCCAAACCAAGCTATGATGCATCCTGATAAAATGCTTTCTACAGCGCATCTGCAGACGTTGGTGAAAGTTGCTGGGGACATGTCAACTTCCTAAGCCTTCTGAGGAAGTAGAGATGTGCCCCATTGATGTGTATGTTGTATATCAGAAAATATTATGCAATTGCTTGATTCTAATAGCATTTACTTTAGATTAGTTTATCGTCACGTGTACCTGTGAAAAGCTTTTGTTTGCGTGCTAACCAGTCAGAAGAAAGACATTACATGATTACAATCAAGCCATTTACAGTGTACAGATAGATTCGTGATAAGGGAATAAAGTTTAGTACAAGGCAAAGCCAGCAAAGTCCGATCAAGGATAGTCCGAGGGTCACCAATGAGGTAGATAGTAGTTCAGCACAGCTCTCTGGTTGTGGTGGGATGGTTCACTTGCCTAATACAGCTGTGAAAACTGTCCCTGAATCTGGAGAGCCTCACACTCACCACACTCACACTCAACCCACACTCACACTCAACCACCCTCACACTCAACCACCCTCACATCGCCAAACCACCCTCACACTCAACCACACTCCACACGCAACCCACACTCACACTCACCACACTCACTTACAATCACCGCTCACCCCATGCTCACACTCACACTAATCACGCTCAACTCCCCAACCCCAAAAAAAACAAAAAAAAACCCCTTTCACACTCACACTCAATCACACTCACATTCACACTCAACAACTCACACTCAAGTCACACGCAATCACACACAACCACACTCCACAATCACGCTCACCCATGCTCCACACTCACACTCCAACACACACTCACACTATCACGCTCACCAATCACACTCACACTCACACAATCACGCTCACGCAACTGGCCACAACTATAACATCACTCAAACCACCACACTCCACACTATCACGCTCACTCAACCACATCACACCATCACGCTCACCATGCTCACACTCACACTCAACCACTACACTCACAAGCTATCACGCTCACTCAACCACACTCACACTCACACTCACAACCACTCACACAATCACACTCACTTACAATCACATTCACACTCAATCACGATCACATTCACTCACTCAGTGAGTCATTGGCTGTTAAAAGTGGTAACATCTGAAGTGCATGTGGATCCCGGTGTGTTGTGTGTGTGTTTTGTGGTGCAGCAGCCTATTCCACTCGGGAGTGTACAACGAGTGCATTAATTTCACTTGCAGCCGATCTGGCGGGCAGTGTGTCTCGCACGTCGGCTTTGTGTGCACTTTACGGCGAGGCAAGCCCGTCTTTTTATTTGGTGATAAATATGCGGAACACGTGTGCTTGGTGCAGTTTGTGCCGATGCAGTCGTGGCTCCCCCAGCGAAGGGGTATGTTTGTTTAATTTCGCTTTCCAAGTCTCCGGTACTTTTCTGGTGCGTGTGCGTGTGCGGGGCGCGCTGTGCGGCTGAACGCACTCCCCTCGCACATGTTTCGGCAGAATGGTCATTTTAAGGTCAGTTTGCAATCGGAAACATCTCTGAACGTTAGTTTTTGTGTGTGTGTGAGTGTTTTTCTGGGGCAGGTGTAAGCTTCCACGTGTGCGTTCAGGGCACACACTGTCGGGCCATGTGCTTTAATAACATATTAAAATGCCGAGCGGCGCGGTCAAATCTTTTGTACTCTGATTCTATTCGATTTACAACTAATTTTATTCTCGTCTTCCCCGCGAGTCCACGGGCAGATAGGTCACTTGTTTACTAATTCTTTTTTTTTTTCGTCTTGCCTGCGCTGTATCAAATCATAAGGCAGCCAGCCATCGGGAAAAGCGCTGTTTTTTTGTTCCTGTTGTTTGATAATACCACTTCTGTTCCTGTCTTCGTGAATTCTCCATCAGGAGTCTGCAACTCGGCCTCCCCATGCGTTTGACCACGAGTAGAGAGCTAGACTTCCATCTCTATCACATTGTGGTAGTGGCCTACTCTCCTTTTTTTTAACATTGAATATTTGAATCTGTCGTTTGGTAAAAGACTGGGGTGGTTGGTTTTGTTTTTTTCACTGGTTGATAGACTCCAGGCAAGAACTAAATGGTGGAGAAACTTGTAAATCTGCTGAATGTGAGATTTTGTTTTATGTTTTGGAGATGCCGTGCTGAAACAGGCCCTTCGGCCCACCAAGTCCGTGCCAGCTAGCGATCACCCCGTACGTTAACACTATCCTACACACTTGGGACAATGTTTACAATTTTACCGTAGCTAATTAATCTACAAACCTGTATGTCTTTGGAGGGTACAACAAAAGCTGGAGAAACTCAGTGGGTGCAGCAAGCTAAGGTGCGAAGGAGATAGGCGACGTTTCGGGGAGAACGAGAGGAAAGCGGAGCACCCAGGGGAAAAACCCACACGGTCGCAGGGAGAACGTACAAACTCCATACAGTTAGTTTTAAAACCAACGTGCATATATGATGTGACTGGGAACAGAATAAAAATATCCCATGGTAGACAAAAGTGTTGGAGAAACTCAGCGGGTGAGGCAGCATCTATGCAGCGAAGGAATGGGTGACGTTTCGGGTCGAGACCCTTCTTCAGAGGGTCAGGCAGCATTTGCGATGGTATGGACAGGCCGCGTTTCAGGTTGGGACGCTTCTTCTGAAGAAGGATCTCGACCCGAAACGTCGCCTATTACTTCTTTTCATAGATGCTGCCTCACGGCTGAGTTTCTCCAGCGTTTTTTTTGTCTACCTTAGACAGCACCCGTAGTCAAGATCAAATCCTGGTCTCTAATGCTCCACCACTGTGCCACCATGATAGTGAATACCAACTGCATATAAACTCCTGCTTCATAATGCAGGATCCTGACCCTTCTGTGGTGGCCTGGCCTGCTAAGTTACTCCAGCATTTTGTGTATTTTTTTTTGTAAACCGCCATCTGCAGTTCCTTGTATTTCTTGAACTGAAGTGTTTTGTTGGTAAGGGCAGAGTGATACAGCATGGAAACAGGTCCTTCACTTTAAATCAATTGGTTCTCGATTCCCCTTACTCTGGGCAAGAGACTCAGTGCACAGGGGGCGGAATTCCTGTGGGGGAGGGGGGGGCGGTTGCTGCCACCCCTGCTTTAAGAGGTGGGGGACGATCCTCCCCATGTTTTGTAATCTGGACTAATCATCCCGTTCGCGGGGCCTTTCAGCGCCCGGCGCGGCTTAAAATCAAGCTGCTGTATCGATGCGAGGCCCCCGATGTTGAAGCCCCCTGCGGCCGATGAAAGTCCCCGTGAACGGGCCGATTCAGGCCCCTCGAAGCTGCTGTTGCTGGAGTTCGGAGTCGGTCATCAACCAGGTCAGCTCCCGATGTTACCGTTCACAGGGCCCGCGGCTGAAGCCTCGCGAGTGTGCGCGCGCGCGTGTATGTGTATATGCGCATGCGCGCGAGGCCGCCAAGAAATTGTGTCCCCCACATGTTTTGACAGCGATTTCCGTGCCTGTGCATCTACCCGATCTATTCCTCTCATGATTTTATACACCTCTATAAGATCACCCCTCGTCCTTTTGTGTGAGGGAAGTATAATATAAAGAACAAAGCTGTAACCATCCAGACATTTTACTTTCATAGTCAGACGGTTTGATACCAAGTCCCAAACTAGTGACAACTTTAAAAAATATGGGTTGATACCCTATTGAACATGCTGTAGTTTGGGATGCTACACAGCAGTTGTGTCTATCATGTGGTGCTCTATCGAATGGTGTGACTGTTATATCTTTATATCTTTATCAATATTCTTCAATCAGCATTACTAAATACGCAGCAGATAGACAAAATGCTGGAGTAGGTTAGTTTAGAGAAACAGTGTGGAAACAGGACCTTCGGCCCACCGATCCCCGCACTTCACACATACGACCCACATGGGGGGGGGGGGGGGGGGGGGGGGGGGGTGGGGGGGGGGGGGGGGGGGTGGGGGGGGTTCACACCAGGACAATTTTATATTTATACCAAGCCAGTTAATCTATGTCTTTGGAGTGTGGGTACCGAAGATCTTGGAGAAAACCCACGCAGGTCATGGGGAGAGGGTACAGACTCCGTACAGACAGCACCCGTGGTCAGGATGGAACCTGGGTCACTGATGCAGTAAGGCAGCGATTATACCGGTGTGCCACTGTGCCGCCCTGCCCAGCTTAGTCGGTAAAGTTTGACAGATCCAAGATGGAGGTTGGTTTTTATTTAGATTTGCAGCATTTAATAATTCATTCCATGCCACTGCTCTGCAAACATCGAAATATTGAAAATAGGTGCGGGAGTAGGCCATTCGGCCCTTCGAGCCTGCACCGCCATACAATAATTCAATATGATCATGGCTGATTATCCAACGCAGTATCCTGTACCTGCCTTCTCTCATCTTATCATATTCGCATTGAAACATCTTATCATATCCGCATTTAAAATCAACTAGCATATATGATATATTAGTTGATTTTTCACACAGAGAGCGGCGAGTCTCAGGAATTTTTCACACATATTTTTCACACAGAGTGTGGTGAGTCTCTGGAATTTTCTGCCACAGAAGGTAGTTGAGGCCACTTCATTGGCTATATTTAAGAGGGAGTTAGATGTGGCCCTTGTGGCTAAAGGGATCAGGGGGTATGGAGAGAAGGCAGGTACGGGATACTGAGTTGAATGATCAGCCATGATCATATTGAATGGCGGTGCAGGCTCGAAGGGCCGAATGGCCTACTCCTGCACCTATTTTCCATGTTTCTATGATGTGACTGGGAATAGAATAAAGCATCCCTGGGTGCCTTAGAGCAACTATAGACAACCTTAAAAGTACTGGAGGAATTCATAGGGTCGGTCAGCGTTTGCCATGGTGTGGACAGACGGCGTTTCAGGTTGGGCCTCTTCTTTGGACTGATTTTAGTTGGTGGGGGTGAAGGGGGGGGGTGTAGATAGCTGGAAAAGAGAGTGGGTGAGGCAGCGTGGGTGATAGGTGGCTCTTCCATGTCTCTAGTTTCCCTCTCCCCTGACTCTCACTCTGAAGAAAGGTCTCGACCTGAAACGTCATCCATTCCTTCTCTCCAGAAATGTTGCCTGTCCCGCTGAGTCACTCCAGCATTTTGATTCTATCTTCAGTGCAAACCAGCATCTGCAGTTCCTTCCTACATGATGACTAATAGGTGTTCACCATCTCGTGTGACAAGGCAGGAAGCAGGATGTGAACTGCCCGAGTGTCTGTGGTGAGAGAACCCTCTAATAGCCCTGTCCCACAGTACGAGTTCATTCCAAGAGCTCTCCTGAGTTTGCCCTGATTCGCACACGGAGATTTACGGTAATGGCCGCTCGTCGGTACTCGGGGCTCTCGTGGACATTTGTCAACATGTTGAAAAATCTTCACGAGTCTTCCCGTGCTTACCTGCCGTTAGCGAGTCTCCCCGAGTACCTGCCGTTAGCGCTAAGAGACGTCCCCGGAGTTCCAACGTACCCGCTACGTTCATTCTCTGCGCTTACCACGAGTTCGATTTTTTTTTTTTTTTTTTTTTTTTTTAAACTCGTGAGAGCTCTTGGAATGAACTCGTACCGTGGGACAGGGCTTAAAATCTATCATTGCCTCATTTTTATTTTACCCTGCAACTCAGCTGAAGATAGTTGGTGTGTATAATAATCTTAATACTATTTAACGGTGTGTATCACAAATATTTGGATCATGCATAGAATGAAAGGCTTCAATCATTTTCTTTTGGATATGATAGAGAGATACAGAACGGAAATCAGCCCTTTGGCCCAAGCCAACCATTAACCACTCATTTCCACTAATGTAAGGCAACTTTATTATGTCCATATTGTTATCAATTCCCCCAGATTCAACCAGTCACCTACACACAAAGCAATTTGCACTCACCAATTAACCTACCAACCCACACGTTTTAGTTTTTAGGTTTGCAGAAACAGGCCTCTGAGCCCACTGAGTCTGTGTCAATCACCCCCGTACATCAGCGCTATCCTACACACTAGGGACAATTTACAATTTTTCCAAAATCAATTAGGCTACAAACCTGTGTGTCTTTGGAGTGTCGGAGGAAACGGAACCCACACAGTTCACAGGGAGAACGTACAAACTCCGCACAGACAGCACCCGTAGTCAGGATTGAACCCACGTCTTTGGGATGTGGCAGCAAACCAGAGCACCTGGAGGAAACCCACGCGGTCACAGGAAGAATATGCAAACATCCGCACAGACAGCACCCGAGGTCAGGATTGAACCTGGGTTTAGACACACAATGCTGGAGTCACTCAGTGGGACAGGCAGCATCTCTGGATAGAAGGAATGGGTGATGTTTCGGGTCGAGACCCTTCTTCAGGCTCCATCCATTGTCGGTGCAAACCAGCATCTGCAGGTCCTTCCAACATATTGAACCGGGGTTTCAGGCACTGTGATGCAGCACCAGTAAAAGTTGCACCAAAATGCTACCCTACATACGGATGTACAAATTGAGTTCCTATACGGTGCACATTTTGTTTTAATTTCCAGCTTCTAATATTGTATTTTGGCTAGATTGGATCAGGCCTGCAAAAGCACTAAACAGAAACATTATTCAGCTGGATTCTGGACTCCACCAGTTTCAATTCATGAAGAAGATTTTGTGCCAAAATCTTGTTAAAAAAGCAAAGGAGGAGTGTGAGCTGACATTACTGCACCATCAGTAGTAACTATTCACATTTTATATATCAGTGATTCTAGGGACACCAGCTGAATATGCCTCTTCAAAAGTCCCATTGTTGCTGCAGTTTGTCAAGTGATGTGACTTTTCCTGTGAACGATCTTGCCTCTCCTGGATTTCTCTTTGGGTCTCTCTTCTAACAGTGGCTTTATTCCAGTAGCCACTTTGAGTAGGTGGAATGGATTCCTAGTTCAGCTCGGGTTTTGCCTGTAAGCAGTGCTTTGATTTTTTTTTTCCACATATAGTCAGCACTTATTGTGAAGTTTGTTGCTCCCCCCATGCATGGTAGGAGGTTTAGTTTAAGAGACACAGCGTGGAAGCAGGCCCTTCGGCCCACCAAGTCCACACCGACCCAGCGATCCCTGCACATTAACGCTATCCTAACGCAAGGGGCAATTTACAATTGTGCCCAAGCCAATTATCCCACAAACCTGTATGTCTTTGGCGTGTGGCGAAAACCCGAGCATGTGGCGAAAACCCACGCAGGTCACAGGGAGAACGTACAAACTCTGTACTACCATGACATGCAGACAGAGCTGGTTGGCATAAGCATGTACACTATAGTGTATGGAAATGTGTGAGAGTCGGGGGATATGGGGAGAAGCTAGGGGAGCAGGGTTGAGAGGGAAATATAGATCAGACGCGATTGAATGGCAGAGTAGACTAGATGGGCCGAATGGCCTAATTCTGCCCCTATAGTTTATCGTATTCGTGTCGTTCGCAATAGCCTTCGCTCGCGTGTCAGACGATGTAGCTCGCTCTTGGCTTCCGTCGTCGTCCAACATGTTGACAGAATTGTCGCCCGAAGCGTCACAGAGGGCATCGCGCTGTCGCTTCCAGGGATCGCCACGAGGAGGCTTCTGTCATGATCCCCCCATGTGTATGAAGTTATGAAAGGGAAATAATTAGGTGAATAGGCAGATAGAATATAACGTGGTGAAAATATCAGACCATATCGCTTTGGATTTTGTTTAATGGTTAGAGATTGCAAGGTGACAATGTTCAAAGAGACCTTGTACATAAATCATTGCATAATAACATTCAGCACAGCAATCCACAAGGCCGCACATCAGCGCAGCTGCTAGCACTGTTCCCTCGCAGCGCCAAAGGCTGAAGTTCAGTGCCGACTTGGGGCGCTGCCTGTGCGGACTTTGCACATTCTCCCTCTGACCACGTGGGTTGCTTCCGAATGCCCCGGTTTCCCTCCACATCCCAAAGACGCGAGGGTTTGTAGGTAAATTAGGCTCCAGAATTGTATGGAGCGGATGAGAAAGTGAGATAGCACAGAAGTAGTGTGTCGAGGTGATCGATCGTTGACAATAGACAATAGGTGCAGGAGTAGGACATTCGGCCCTTCGAGCCAGCACCGCCATTCAATGTGATCATGGCTGATCATCCCCAATCAGTTCCCCGTTCCTGCCTTCTCCCCATATCCCCTGACTCCGCTATTTTTAAGAGCCCTATCTAGCTCTCGAAAGCATCCAGAGAACCTGCCTCCACCGCCCTCTGAGGCAGAGAATTCCACAGACTCGCAACTCTGTGAGAAAAAGTGTTTCCTCGTCTCCGTTCTAAATGGCCTACCCCTTATTCTTAAACTGTGGCCCCTGGTTCTGGACTCTGCCAACATCCTGTTTCCTGCCTTGGCGTGGGCTTGGTGGGTCGAAGGGCCTGCTTCCATGTTGTATCTCTAATCATAACTAAAGTTAGTCTCTACAATGTTGACGAAGGAACTGCAGATGCTGGAAAATCGAAGGTAGACAAAAATGCTGGAGAAACTCAGCGGGTGAGGCAGCACCTATGGAGCGAAGTTTAATAGGCGACGTTTCGGGTCGAGACCGTTCTCCAGCATTTTAGTCTACCTTAGTCACTCCAATGACATTTTTGGTTACTGAAGATCTGTTCCCTTTGTTAACAAATTGAGTTGTGGTGTTTACAAATCTAGCACTCAGAGGCAAGAGGCGACAATGAAGGAATTATTTGATTACGTACAATAAACACAAACGGTGTTCCCCTGAGTGCAGTGTCTTAACTTTATCATCATTGATCTTAAACTTGCCCACTGCTTGCTTGCTGTATCGCTCAGGTGGAGAGGATATTGAAACAGGAAATATAGGGCTGTGGGCATAAAACAAAAGGAAGTTCTCTGTATTTCATGGCTGCTCGCTGGTGAATCTGTGCCTTCATCTGTCTCCGCCCCGTCTAAATCCCTCCATGTTTTATATTCCTTTAATACTTTGGCGGAATGGTGGTGCAGCAGCAGAGCTTACAGCGCCAGAGACCCGGGTTCGATTCTGACTACGGGTGCTGTCTGTACGTCCCCCCGTGACCAATGTGGGTTTTCTCCGAGATCTTCGGTTTCCTCCCACACTCCAAAGACGTACAGGTTTATAGATTAATTGGCTTGGTGTGGAATGTGCAATTGTCCCTAGTGTGTGTAGGGTTGTGTTAGTGTGCGGGGATCGCTGGTCGGTGACGACTCGGTGGGCCGAAGGGCCTGTTTCTGAGCTGTGTCTCTGAACTAAATCAAACTTCCCTCTTTGCCCCAAATCCTAACATTTCCTTGAATAAATTTGCTATGGTATTTTGTTCAGCAAGAGTTGAGGTTTTATTAGCTGTGAAAATACAAGTTGGGCCATCGTGCATCTGGAATTGAGATTTATGTTTTAAAATTACTACTTCCTCTCTTGAAGGCTGCAACCTTGGGTTGCACTTCCAAATGTACTGTCTAATCTCTGACATCTCACTGAGATGGCAATTCCACGTGTATTATTCATGCTTAATGCATGTAAAATATTGGACTGTACATTTAATTTCGTTTGGAGATGCCATCCGGAAATAGACCTTTTGGCCCACCGGGTCCATACCCACAAGCGATCCCCGCGCATTAACACCACCCTACACGCACTACTAGGGTGTTGGAGGAAACTGAAGATCTCGGAGAAAACCCACGCGGTCACGGGAAGAACGCACAAACTCGTGTACAGACGGCACCCGTAGTCGGGATCGAACCCGGGTCTCTGGTGCTGTAAAGGGCCTGTTCCACTTGGGCGACATTTCCGGCGACAGCCTAAAAAGAGGTTGTCGGATCGTGATGAGGCGTCACGCGTGGTGACGCGTGTAGTGACGAGCAGTAACGCGCGGTGTCTCCCTGCTGCCCCAGGATTTTGGACCGTTCAAAATCCTCGCGCGACATCTGTGTGTCTTATGTCCTGCGCGCTTTCACACGATGACGTGCGGGTGACGCACGGTCATCCCCAGTACGTTGTTGCGCGTCATGATGTGTCAATCAAATGACGTCGCGAGCCCCAGATGATGCAACCTGTCGTGTCTTGCCATGTCGTGTCGCGGGCGGACGTACATTAACGCCGCTTGATGGCTGTGGCGTAACAGGCGCTGTCGCACGCTGTCCTGTGGTGGCGCATGGTAACGCGTGGAAAATTGGTGACGCGGGGTGACGCATAGTGAAGCACCTTGACGCATCCTGTCGTACTTCAGGCAACGTCGGGCGCCGGTCACTGACGGCCATCGTTGCCCATAAAATCGCAAAGTGGGACAGGCCTGTAAGGCAACAACTCAACCGCTGAGCCACTGTGCCGCCCCAAGAGAAGTTGAAGAGAATAGGCCATTGCTTCACTAGGTTGGAAACTTGCAACTTCCATGCAGCATTATTGGAGAACCGTACAACACAGAAACAGGCCCTTCAGCCCAACGTGCCCATTCTGACCAAGATGACCCGTCTACACTAGTACCACCGACCCGCGTTTGGCCCATTTCTCTCTATGCCTTGTAAATAACTTTTTCTTTTCACTATTGTCCCTGGTATGTGTAGGATAGTGTTAGTGTGCGGAGATCGCCGGTCGGCGCAGACTCGGCGGGCCAAAGAGCCTGTTTCCCCGCTGTATCTCTGAACAAATTTGGCAATGAAGAAATTTGGCAATCAGCGACAATTTACAATTTTACCAAAGCCAATGAACCTATAAACCTGTCGGTCTTTGGAGTGTGGGAGGAAACTGGAGCTCCCGGTGAAAACTCACAGGGAGAACGGGTCACAGGGAGAACGTGAAAACTCCATGCAGACAGCACCCGTTGCCAGGATTGAAGTCGGGTCTCTGGCTTCATCTCCTTCTACTCTCTGCCTATTCACTTGCCCGACTATAAGTCTCTCAAACACCGCTGACATATCTGTTTCCTCCACAATCCCAGCAATGTGTTCCCAGGCACCCCCCCCCTCTCTCTCTCTCTCGCGTCACGCGCGCTCCCTCATCTCTCCGCTCGCGCCTCCTCTCTCTCTCGCCTCTCTCTCTCCCTCGCGCTCTGCCGCTCTTCTCTCTCTCATCTCTCTCGCGCGACTCTCCTCTCTCCTATCTCTCTCTCATCGCGCTCGCCTCTCTCTCTGCGCGCTCTCTCTTCTCTCGCTCTCGGCGCTCTCTCTCTCTCGCGCTCTCTCCTCTCTCCTCTCCTCTCCTCGCAGCTCTCTCTCATCTCCGCGCTCAAACTCTCTCATTCGCTCTTCCATCTCTCTCTCCTCTCGCTTCTCTCTCTCTCCCTCATCTCATCTCTCTCTCTCTCTCTCTCTCGCGCTCTCTCCTCTCACTCACGCTCGCTCTCTCGCGCCTCTCTCTCTCAATCTCACCTTCTCTCCGCTCTCTCTCTCCGTCGCTCTCTCTCTCTCCGCCTCTCTCTCTCTCGCGCTCACTCTCGCTCTCGCTCTATCTCTTCTCGCGCTCTCTCTCTACTCGCGCTCATCTCTCTCTCTCTCTCCATCTCGCGCTCTCTCTCTCCTCGCGCTCTCTCACATCTCCACTCGCGCTCTCCTCTCTCAGAGCAACTCTCTCGCGCTCTCTCTCTCTCGCTCTCTCTCTCTCGAGCGCTCTCTCTCTCTCGCGCTCACTCTCTCTCTCTCTCTCTCTCTACGCCTCTCTCTTCTCTCAGCGCTCTCTCTCTCTCCTCTCCGCGCTCTCTCTCTTCCTCTGCTCTCTCTCTCTCCTCAGCTCTCTCTCTCTCACTCGCCTCTCTCTCCTCTCTCGCGCTCTCTCTCTCCGCGCTCTCTCTCTCAGCGCTCTCTCTCTTTCTCTCTTCTCCGCGCTC
Organism: Okamejei kenojei; assembly: GCA_035221665.1. NCBI lineage: Eukaryota > Metazoa > Chordata > Chondrichthyes > Rajiformes > Rajidae > Okamejei > Okamejei kenojei. The sequence goes on along the minus strand of CM069140.1, from coordinate 74,174,202 downwards.
CTCTCTCATCTCCAGCAGCTCTCTCTCTCATCGCGCTCTCTCTCTCCTCTGCGCTCTTCTCTCTCCCGCGCTCTCATCACTCTCCGCGCTCACTCTATCTCTCGCGCTCTCTCTCTCTCCGCTCCGCGCTCTCTCTCTCTCGGCGCTCTCGCTCGCGCCTCTTCCTCTCTCTCTTCCTGCTCTCTCTCTCTCGCGCTCTCTCTCGCTCTCTTCGCGTCTCTCTCCTCTCGCGCGCTCTCTCATCACGCGCTCTCTCTCTCTCGCATCTCATCTCCTCGCGCTCTCTCTCTCTCTCGGCCTCTCTCTCTCTACGCTGCTCTCTCTCTCAAGCGCTCTCACTCCTCTCGCTCATCTTCTCCTCAGCGCTCATCTCTCTCTCTGCTCTCTCTCTCTCAGCGCTCTCGCGCTCTCTCTCTCGCATCTCTTCTCTCGCGCTCTCTCTCTCATCGCTCTCTCTCTCTCTCTCTCTCTCGCTCTCATCTCTCTCGCGCTCTCTCTCTCTCTCCGCTTCTCTCATCGCTCTCTCTAGCCGCCCGAGCTCTCCTCTCTCTCCGCTCTCTCTCTCTCGGCGCTCTCTCTCTCTCTCTAGGGCTCTCCATCTCTCTCTCCTCCGCCTCCTCTCTCTCTCGCGCTCCTCTCATCTCTCTCGCACCGCGCTCTCTCTCTCTCTCGCGCACTCTCTCCTCATCTCCCACGCGGTAGCTCTATCTCTCATCTCTCAAAATGCAAGCTCATCATCTCTCTCTCTCGCGCGCTCTCTCTCTCTCTCTCTCCGCGCTCTCTCCTCTCTCGCAAGCTCTCTCTCTCTCTCTCTCTCATCTGCGCTCTCCCGTCTCTCTCTCTCAGCTCTCTCCTCTCTCGCGCTTCATTCTCTCTCTCTCGCCTCTCTCTCTCTCTCTCAGCCTCTCTCTCTCTCTCTGCGCTCTCTCTCTCTCCTCTCGCGCTCTCTCTCTCTCTCTCATCTTTCCTCGCGCTCTCTCCAGTCCTCGGGCTTCATCTCTCTCTCTTCTCGGCCTCATCTCCATCCGCCAGCCTCTCCTCTCCTCTCTCATCCGCTCTCTCTAGCCGCTCTCTCTCTCTCTCGCAGCTCTCTCTCCTCTCTGCGCTCTCTCTCCTTCTCTAAAAGCACCGCCTCTCTCAATCTCTCTCTCACTCGCGCTCTCTCTCTCTCGCTCTCTTCGCTCTCCAGCGCTCTCTCTCCGCTCTCTCTCTCTCCAACCCCACGCGCATCTCTCTCTCTCTCATCCGCTCTCTCTACACACCTCTCCTCCTCTCGCACGCGCTCTCTCTCTCTCTCGCGCAAAACTCTTCTCTCTCAAACTCGCCTGCTCCATCTCTCTCTCGCCCGAGGCGCTCTCTCAGGCGGCGCTCTCTCTCTCATCTCGCGCGCTCTCTCTCTCTCACCCGCAGCTCTCTCTCTCTCTCTCGCGCTCTCTCTCACGCCGCGCTCCTCTCATCTCTCGCGCTCTCATCTCCCCATCTGCGCGCTCTCTCCTCTCCCCACAGCGCCTCTCCCATCTCCGCGCCTCTCCTCTCTCGCGCTCTCTCTCTCTCAGCGCTCTCGCCGCTCTCTCGCTCTCTCAGCGCTCTCTCTCCTCTCGCGCTCATCTCTCTCTCGCGCTCTCTCTCTCTCTCCTCAAGCTCTCTCTCTCTCTCGCTCTCTCTCTCTCTCTCTCGCGCACTCTCTCTGCCTCTCTCGCGTCTCTCTCGCTCTCCGCGACCGGCTCTCTCTCTCTCTCTCTCTCCTCTCTGCGCTCTCTCTCTGCCTCAAGCTCGCTCTCTCTCTCTGCTCTCTCTCTCTCGCGCTCTCCATAGCTCTCTCGCCTCTCACGCTCATCTCTCCTCGCGCTCATCTCTCCTCTCTCTCGGGAGCGCTCATCTCATCTCTCACCCTCTCTCTCGCACCAGCTCGCTCTCTCTCTCATCTCAGCTCTCCTCTCTCTCTCTCATCACTCTCTCGCGCCTTCTCTCTCTCGCCTCTCCAATTCTTCCTCTCTCTCTCGCTCTCTCAATCGCGCTCCTCGCGCTCCTCCGCTCTCCTCTCTCGCGCTCTCTCTCGCTCTCTCTCGCGCTCTCTCGCGCTCTCTCTCCTCTCACCTCAGCTCTCTCCTCTCTCTCTCCTCTCAGTGCGCTCTCTCTCTCTCTCCACTCAGCGCTCTCTCACTCGCGCTCCGCGCTCTCTCTCCTCTGCGCTCTCTCTCTCTCTCTCTCTCTCTCTTCCGCTTAAACTAGCTACCCTAGCGCCTCTCTCTCCATCTCGCACGCGCTCTCTCTCTCTCTCTCTCGCGCTCTCTCTCTCCCCTCATGCGCATCACGTCTCGTCTCTCTCTCTCCTCTCTCTCTCCGCCCCCCCCAACTGACATACAGTGTGAGTACGAATGAATCCAGAAATCACTAAACATAATATAATTATAATTAATAGACACAAAATTAATAATAATAGACACAAAATGCTGCATCACCACTCCAAGCATGCCAGGCAGAATCTCTGAGAGAAGGAATGGTGAAGATTCTCTGAGACCTCTTTTCATTATATAAAAATACACCCCTTGTTTTGATATTTCCCCCACTTGGCGAAAAGATTCTGAATTCTGACTGTCTACTGTAACTATGCCCCTCATACGTTGATAGACCTTACTCGGGTTCCACATTCGTCTGCCGCTGACAGTCAAAACAGCCCAGGCTTGCCGCTCGTAGCTAATACGCTGTTAATCCAGGCTGTCCAACCTTGCTTCGTAGCTAATACGCTCTGTAACTGCACTCCAGCTGCATCCTGGTAAAGCTCTTCTCACAAAGCCCCCGCTAGCCCCCGCATCCATCCTTCCTTCCTTCTTATCGACCCACATCACAAGATTAGAATGATCAGCCAGAGAAGAACAACTTTTCCGCACTGCAAACAGTGGAATCTTGTGCATCTTCTTGTGCGTGTGGTGGATTGGTGGAAACAGGGGCCGCAACGAGAAAGCTCTCATTCCTGACCCCCCCCCCCCAACATTCTCTGCAATGGGGGTGACCAGAAGAACAGCAGCACCAGCAGATTTAAAATGTGGCCTCACGAAGTTTATATAGCGACATACATACAACACATCCAGACTCTTGTACTCTATTTTCCAGCATTACCAAGTTTTTTTTATCTGGGGCCTAAGTCCAGTTTCTCTCAACTAGTTGGGCACCTCCCCCCACACGCTCTCTCTCTCTCTCGCGCTCGTCCATCTCTCCTACGCTCTCTCTCTCTCTCTCTCATCGCTCTCTCGCGCTCTCTCTCTCGCCTCTCTCTCTCCCCTCTGCCGCGCTCGTCTCTCTCTCTCTCTCTCAGCTCTCACTCACTCAATGTCTCGCGCGCCTCTCTCTCCGCTCTCATCTCTCCTCGCGCTCTCTTCTCTCTCAATAGCGCTCTCTCTCTCTCCGCCGCTCTCTCGTCTCTCGGCGCTAACGCGCTCTCTCTCTCCTCTCTTTCTCACCAAGCGCTCTCTCTCTCCTCGATGCTCACCCGCTCTCTCAGCGCTCTCTCTCTCATCTCCTGACGCTCCTCTCTCTCGCGCTCACACTCTCACATAAGCAGCTCTCTCTCTCTCTCTCTCTCTCTCGCGCTCTCTCCTCTCTCCGCCCCCAACAAGCGCTCTTCTCCTCTCTCGCGCGCTCCTCTCCTCTCTCGCGCTCTCCTCTCTCTCACTACTCATCTCTCCACTCTCTCTCTCACCCGCTCTCTCTCTCTCTCTGCCCTCTCTCTCTCTCATCCCTACTCAGCATGCTGCGTCCTCCTCCTCTCGCGGCTCATCTCTCTCGCGCTCTCTCTCTCGCGCTCTCTCTCTCTCTCTCAAAAATCGCGCTCTCTCTCTCTCGCGGCCTCTCTCTCTCTCAGAAGCGCCTCTTCTCTCAGCTCTCTCTCCTCACTCGCTCTCTCTCTCGCGCTCTCTCTCTCGGCACATAGCGCTCTCTTCGACTCCGCGCGCTCTCTCTCTCTCCGCGCGTCTCTCTCCGCGCTCGTCTCTCTCTCTCAGCTCTCATCTCTCTCCACCTCCGCGCTCTCTCTCTCTCTCACGCGTCTCGCGCATCATCTCTCTCTCATCAGCCGCTCTCTCTCTCTCGCGCTCTCTCTCTCCACACTAGCGCTCAATCTCTCTCTCTCTCCGCTGCAAGCTCTCTCTCTCTCTCTCTCTCAGCGCTCTCTCTCTCTCAGCGCTCTCTCCTCTCGCGCTTCTCTCTCTCCCTCGTCTGCTCTCTCTCTCTCAAGCGCTCTCCTCCTCTCTCTCTCGCAGCTCTCGCTCTCTCTCCTCTCAGCATCTCTCCTCTCTCTCTCCTCCAACAGCGCTCTCTCTCTCTCTTCTCTCGCGCTTTAAGCTCTCATCTCTCTCTCTCATAGGCGCTCTCTCTCTTTCTCTCCGCTGCTCTCCTCTCTTTCTCTCGCGCTCTCTCCTCTCCACCGCGCGCTCTCTCTCTCCCTCTGCGCTCTCTCTCTCCTCGCGTCTCTCTCTCGCGCTCTTCTCTCACTTCTATCCACTCTCTCTCACTCTCTCTCGCGCAATCTCTCTCTCTCAACGCGCTCTCTCCTCTCTCTCGCGCTCTCTCTCTCGCTCCATCCCTCGCGTCCTCGCGCTCTCGTCTCCTCAGCTCTCTCTCCTCTCTCCAGTCTCTCTTCTCTCTCTCGCGCATCCTCATCTCTCTCGCGCTCTCGGCCTCAATCTCTCTCCTCTCGCGCTCTCTTTCCTCTCTCCTCCCTAACGCTTCCTCTCTCTCTCTCTCACTGCTCTCTCCTCTCCCTCTGGCTCTCTCCTCTTTCTCCTTCGCCTCTCTTCGCGCTCTCGCTCAGTCTCAAGCGCTCTCTCTCTCTCTCTCGCGCTCTCTCTCTCGCTCTCGCAGGCATAGAGCTATCTCCTCTCTCTATCCACGCAGTCTCCTCTCTCTACTCGCGCTCTCTCTCTCTCAAGCGCTCTCTCTCTCTCTTCCTCTCCATCGCGGACCGCGCTCCTCTCTCTCTCACATGGCCGCTCATCATCTCTCTCGCCTCTCACTCTCTCGCCAACGCCTCATCTCTCTCTCGCGCTCTCATCTCGCGCTCTCTCTCTCTCGCGCTTCTTCTCTCACCCGCGCTCTCATCTCTCTCACTCTCTCTCCCTCGTTCGCGCTCTCTCTCTCTCTCTCGCGCTCCTCTCTCTCTAGTACGCGCTCTCCTCTCTCAAGCGCTTCTCTCTCTCTCGCCTCTCTCTCTCTCCTTCTAGCCTCTCTCTCCTCTCGCCTCTCTCTCTCTCGGCGCTCTCTCTCTCTTCGCGCTCATCTCTCTTCGCGCTCTCTCTCTCTCAAGAGCGCCTCTCTCTCCTCAGCGCTCTCCTCTCGCTCGCTGCTCTCTCATCTCTCGCGCTCTCATCTCTCTCGCAGCTCTCTCTCTCTTCAGCGCTCTCTCATCCTCTCAGCGCTCTCTCTCTCATCGCGCTCTCTCCTCTCTACTCCGCTCTCTCTCTCTCTGCGCTCTCTCTCTCTCCCCAGCGCTCGTCTCTCGCGCTCTCTCTCTCTCCGCGCTCTCTCTCTCTCGACAACTACCTCTCCGCTCGTCTCTCTCTTCTCAGCGGCTTCTTCTCTCTCTCAAGCGCTCTCATCTCGCTCGCGCTCTCTCTCTCCTCGCGCTCTCTCTCTCTCATAATACCGCGCTCTCCCTCTCTCATCGCCCTCTCTCTCTCTCGAACCTCTCTCGCTCTCTCTCTCTCTCGCGCTCGTCTCCTCACCGCGCTCTCTCTCTCTCATCGCGCTCCTCTCTCTCATCCGCGCTCTCTCTCTTCCGAGCATCTCTCTCTCCGCTCTCTCACTCATCTGCGCGCTCGCTCTCTCGATCTCTTCTATCTCTCTCCGCGCTCTCTCTCTCCGGCGCTCTCTCTCTCTCATTTCTCTCTCATCGCTGCTCTCTCTCCATCAGGGCGCACATCTCCTCCTCTAGCGCTCTCTCTCTCTCGCTGCTCTCTCTCATCTCGGCGCTCTCTCTCTCTCACAGCGCGCTCTCTCTCTCTCCTCGCTCCATTCTCTCTCTTCCAGCGCGCTCTTCTCCACTCTCTCTCATACTGCAGCTCTATCTCTCTCTCAGCGCTCTCTCTCTCCTTCGATCTCTCTCTCTCGCGCTCTCTCTCTCGCATCCCGCATCTCTCTCCCTCTCGCGCATCTCTCTCTCTCGCGCTCCATCTCTCTCCTATCGCCCTCTCGACTCGCGCGCTCGCTCTCTTCTCTCGCGCTCGCTCTCCTCTCTCCGCGCTCTCGCTCTCTCTACGCTCTCCTCTCTGCGCTCTCTCTCTCTCGCGCTCGCTCTCTCTCGCGCTCTCTCTCTCGCGCTCTCTAGCTCTCGCTCTCTCTCTCTCTCTCCCGCGCTCGTCTCCTCATCGCTCTCTCTCTCTCTCGCTCTCTCTCTCCTCGCGCTCTCCGATCTCGCGCTCTCTCCTCTCCGCCTCTCTCTCACCGTCCTCGCCTCTCCGCTCGCTCTCTCCCCTCTATCTCTCCGCGCTCTCTCTCGCTCTCTCGCGCTCTCCCTCTCCCGCGCTCTCATCTCTCTCGTCTCTCGCGCTCTCTCTCCTCTCTCCTCCTCCGCGCCTCTCTCTCTCGCGCTCTCTCGCCTCTCGTTTCCTCTCTCTCTCGCGCATCTCGCTCTCTCATAGCGCGCTCTTCTCTTCTCTCTCTCTCGCTTCGTCCTCTCTCACATCTCTCTCTCTCCGCGCTCTACTCCTCTCTCTCTCTCGCGCTCCGCCCCTCTCGCGCCTCTCTCTCTCTCTCTCTCTCGCTCTCTCGCTCTCTTCCCCCCCCAACATGACATACAGTGTGAGTACGAATGACTCAGAAATCACTAAACATTAATAATAATTATAATAATAGACACAATATTATAATAATAGACACAAAATGCTGCAATCACTCAGCAGGCCAGGCAGAATCTCTGGAGAGAAGGAATGGGTGAAGTTTCTGGTTGAGACCCTTTTTCATTATATAATAATCCCCCTTGTTTTGATATTTCCACCACTTGGCAAAAGATTCTGACTGTCTACTGTAACTATGCCCCTCATAAGTTGATAAACCTTACTCGGGTGTCCACAGTCTCTGCCGCTGAAGAGAAAACAGCCCAGGCTTGTCCAACCTTGCTTCGTAGCTAATACGCTGTAATCCAGGCTGCATCCTGGTAAAGCTCTTCTGCACCCTCTCCAAAGCCCCCGCATCCTTCCTTCCTTCCTTCCTTCTTATCGAGCCCACATCACAAGATTAGAAATTGTTCAGCCAGAGATGAACACACTTTTCCGCATCTGCAAAACAGTGGAATCTTGTGCTTCTTGTGCGTGTGGTGGATAGATTGGTGGAAACAGGGCCGCGACGTGAAAGCTCTTTCCTTGACCCCCCCAACATCATTCCAGCAATGGGGGTGACCAGAACAGCACCACAGGATTTAAAATGTGGCCTCACAAAAGTTTTATATAGCTGCGATATACATAACATCCTGACTCTTGTACTCTAATTTCCAGCATTACAATTTTTTTTTTAAATGGGGCTGTGTGTATTGTCCAGTAACAGAAAATAGTTTGGGAAAAGTTAAAAGAAAATTCATGGTGGGGCAGCCACAATTTCAAACTAACCTTTGTTTCTCATTTATGGGCTGTGAACGGATACCGGTTCATTGAAGGTTTCCTCCATTCTAAATATGGTATCTGAATCATTTTCATTGTTGTGTCTCAAGGAACTGCCGATGCTGGTTTAAACCGAAGATAGACACAAAAATCTGGAGTAACTCGGGTCCTCTGAAGAAGGGTCTCGACCCGAAACGTCACCCATTCCTTCTCTCCCGAGATGCTGCCTGTCCCGTTGTTACAATAGACATTAGACGCAGGAGTAGGCCATTCGGCCCTTCGAGCCAGCACCGCCATTCAATGTGATCATGGCTGATCATCCACAATCAGTACCCCGTTCCTGCCTTCTCCTGACTCCGCTATCTTTAAGAGCCCTATCTTGCTCTCTCTTGAAAGTATCCAGCAAACCGGCCTCCACCAGAGCTTCACAGACTCACAACTCTCTGTGAGAAAAGATGTTTCCTCGTCTCCTTTAGTCTTAAACTGTGGCCCCTGGTTCTGGACTCCCCCAACATCGGGAACATGTTTCCTGCCTCTAGTTACTCCAGCTTTTTGTGTCTCCATTTTCATTGTTGTAAGACAACTGGCTCTTTAGACTGGCTAGATTAGCAAATGTAAGGGGAGCTAAGAATATTTTATCGCTCATATTAACAAAACTGACCTATATATGAATGCTTTTAAATTGATCATTAATCTGCGTTGTCTTATTGCTACTTAAATGCTGATCTGATTGTCATTTTTCAGAAAGGGCCAAAAATCTGTAATTTGAGGTGATTGAATATTTGCTGGGAACATTATAATAGATGCAGCATAGAATTTGTGAAATATAATGCCTGGCTGTTTGTTGAAGGAGTCACTATAAAAGAGGGTGGCGCAGCGGTAGAGCTGCTGCCTTACTGCGCCAGAGTCCCGGATTTGATCCTGACCAGGGATGCTTATACAAACGCCATAACAGACGGTCTCACCCGTGACCTGCGTGGGTTTTTTTTTTTCTTCACTTCCTCCCACACTTCAAAGATGTATAAGGTTGTTTAGCTTAAATTGGCCTGGTTATAAAATGTAAAATCGTCCCTAGTCTGCGTAGGGTAATGTTACTGTGCGGGATCGCGTCGGTGTGGACTCAGTGGGCCGACGGACCTGTTTCCTCCAAACTAAACTAAAGGATGCAAATTATTCCAGCGGATATTAGATCCCTGAGACATTTCCATGCCTCTTCAATTTACGCTGGAAGGGTGATCAAGGGTTTTAAAAAAAAAAAAAAAATGACCCCAGGATATTTCACAGCACTCGACAGTCAAAGCAGTATTTTTGAAATCTATTGATGACGTTGCAATGTGAAAAACATTGTTCACTTCAAGGTTCTGCAACTGACAAGGTGCTCATGACCAGTTAAGTGTTGATCTGATCATCATTTTTCAGATCAGTCTGAAGAAGGGTCTCGACCCGAAACGTCACCTATTCTTTCGCTCCATAGGTGCCGCCTCACCCACTGAGTTTCTCCAGCTTTTTTTGTCTCCCTTCGATTTTTCCAGCATCTGCAGTTCTTTCTTAAACATGACTAGTTAATCTGTTGTTTAATCAGAGATACTAATTAGTGGAGCGCTTCTCTGCTCATGAGACAATGGAGATACAGCACGGAAACAGGCCCTTCGGCCCACTGAGTCCGTGCCAAACAGCGATCACCCCGTACACTAGCACTATCCTACTATCCTACACACTGGGAACACTTTATAATTTTACCGAAGCCAGTTACCCACACAAACCTGTGCGTCTTTGATTGTGGCAGAAACCAGGAGGAGACCGGAGCACCCGCAGTTCCGGAGAGAATGTACAAACTTCATTCAGACAGCAGCCGTGGTCAGGATCGAACCCGAGTCTTTGGTGCTGTAAGGCAGCAACTCTACCGCTGCGCCTCTGTGCTTTTTGAATAGTGTTATGTAATCTTATCCGTACACCTGAGAGCGCAGACGAGGGCCCAGTTTATGTTGCATTTGAGGATAATAATTTCTGTTTGTGAAGATCTCTCTCCTTTTTGCAACAGCACGCAGAAATGCTGGCTCAATGGCACTTTACTGTCACATGTACCTCAGTATAGTCAAATTCATTTTTTGCATGCAGTTCAGTCAAAATCTTTATTTAAAATTTTTAAGTACGGACGTGTCGGAATAATAGATTACACAGTACAAAGAGTTGCCATGTTTCCCGCACCATTTTGTATGATTCAGATTCGGAGTTGCTAAAAAATGTCGAGCCTTAAGCATCTGTGGAAAGTGAAAACAGTCGACATTTCGGGTCTATGAATTATTTCTCAGGTGGGGGGTGGGGGGTATAATAGGTTTAAAAGCAGAGGCGGGGAGGAGAGGAGGAGGAGGAGTGAGGTGTAAAACAAAGGACCCAATGGAAATTGAGGAAGACTCATCTGGTGATGAGCATGACTACTGACTGTAAGCAAGCCATCCTAAAGAAATAGGGTGACAGGGACACCAGCACTAGAACGGGAACCAACACGAGAGGCGTTTAACTGGTCATACACTTTAATATTCATTTAATGTTGCGGGAGTGCTGATGACTACCGACAAATAAGATACATTTGATATATAAAAGTACTGAAGTAACTTGGTGAGTCAGGCAGCATCTCTGGAGAACCTGGGATGGATGATGTTTCGGGCTGGGACCCTGAATGTGATGCATCTGTGCCCCCAGAGATGCTGCCTGTCCCTGCTGAGTTACTCCAACTCTTTGTGCCTATCTTCGCTGAGTTACTCCAGCATCTGGAGACTTTTTTGTAAACAAGCATCCGCAAGTCACTTGTTTCTTTTCCTCTGAGATAAATATAACTACTGGTCTAGCCTGGTTATGGACCTTATTTATTCCTTCTCATTTTGCACTTTGGTAACACATTCCTTCTTCTACCCCCCCCCCCCCCCCCCCCCCTCTCCAATCAATCAGTCTGAAGAAGAGTCCCGACATCAAACATCGTCTGGCCATTCCCTCCACAGTTGCAGCCTGACCCATTGAGTTGTTCCAACACTTTGTGTACAGCTCAAGAGTCCAGCATCTCTTGTGTCTCCATATTGTTTTTCTTGGGGGCACCACAATCAATCGATCAATCAAAGACTTTATTGTCATTCAAAAATACACCAACAACAACTGCAAGTCTAAACGAAATGTTGTTGCATCGGGCTCACCGTGCAGCATAAAATAACAAAAGGATGAAATAGATAAAAAGATAAAATAGATAATAGTGGCGGCACATTATATTGGAATTCAAGAGTCTGATGGCTCGGGGGGAAGAAGCTGTTGCAAAACCTGCCCGTTCTGCTCCTTATACTGCGATAGCTTTTGCCCGAGGGCAGTAGAGTGAACAGTCCATGATGGAGATGTGTGGGGTCCTTTATAATGCTGTTGGCCTTGGAAAAGCAACGTTTGCACGCAATGTCCCGGATTGAAGGAAGAGAAGTCCCGATGATTTTTTTTCAGCCGTCCTCACCACTCTCTGCACGGACTTCCAGTCGGAGGCTTTGCTGTCCCGAAACCAGACAGAGATGCAGCTGGTCAAAAATGCTCTCTCTGGTGCCCCTGTAGAAAGTGGTGAGGACGGGATGGCGGAGGTGACCTCTTCCCATCCGGCGCAGAAAGTGCTGCTGCGCTCTCTTAACTAGTGATTTAACAATGCCAGTGGACGGCTGCAGCCAGACCGGTTCAAATGGGACGGTGAATTAAAATGGCGTGCAACAGGAAGCTCAGGGTCACCTCTTGTGGACCGAGCACAGGTAGTCCACAAAGTGATCACCCGACCTGTGTTTGGTTCCCCAGTGTAGTGTAGACCACATTGTGAACACGAAATACTAGTGAGCTAGGTTGAACAAAGTGCTGGTGAGCTGCTGCTTCCTCAGGGCTGACTGTTTAGTTTATTTTAGAGATACAGCATGGAACCAGGCCCTTCAGCTCACAGAGTTCGTGCCGATCAACGATCCCCGTTCACTAACTCTATCCTGCGCACACATTAGGGACGATTTACAATTTATACCAAGCCGATTAACCTACAAACCTGCACGTCTTTGGAGTGTGTGGGAGGAAACCAGAGATCCCAGCGAAAACCCATGCAGGTCACGGGGAGAACGTGCAAACTCCGTACAGACAGCACCCGTAGTCAGGATCGAACCTAGGTCTCTGGCGCTGTGAAGCAGCAACTCTGAAGGGCCTGTCCCACTATACGAGTTTACCCAAGAGCTCTCCCGAGTTTAAAAAAAAAAGTCAAACTTGTGGTAAGTACGTAGACTGTACGTAGCGGGTACATCTGAGTTCGGGACGTCTCTCAGCGGCTCATAACGCTAACGGCAGTTGCTCGGGAAACGCGGTAAGCTCGAAGTTTTTTCAACATGTTGAAAAATGTCCACGAGAGCCCCGAGTACCTACGAGCGGCCATTACCGTAATTCTCTGAGTTCGAATCAGGGGAAACTCGGGAGAACTCTTGAATTAGCTCGTACAGTGGGACAGCCCCTTAACTCTGCACCACCTCTGGATGGTGGGAAGGGAAGAGGCGAATGCTCAGTCGCTGCATCTCCTTCAGTTGCAGGGGAAGGTGCCACGAGATGGGGGAGTGGAGAGGGTGAGGACGGAAGAGCAAGCCAGGAATTGTCAGCTTAGACTGTGTTCAAATTTCAAGTCATTTTATGCTTGGCCAGCATCCATAGTACCAAAGTAAGACACAAAATGCAGGAGTCATGCCGTGAGTCAGGCAGCATCTCTGGAGAACATGGAAAGGTGATGTTTTGAGTCGGTGGTACCCACCTATCCATGATCTCCAGAGATGCTGCGTGATCTGCTGGGTTACGCCAGCATTTTGTGTCTGTCGGTGGTAAACCAGAATCTGCAGTTCCTTGGTTATTACATTAGCGCCAATCTTTGCCTCTTGTCAAGATTTCATTCATGAGAGAGGTGCTGTTTAACCACTCTGCTGGTCAGGGTGTGTTATGTCACCTATGATTATGTGAGAAATATTCATGGCATGATATGCATTACTAAATAATTTACTCTATTAATGGTCCAATGAATAAATTCAGACTATTACTTAAACTAAGGGCCTTTGTTTCTGTAATTAAGGGTAAAGTAGATGAATTTGATTCCTCGGCCTGTCTGTTTACGGGCCCTGTTTTATTCCTATTCCTATTCCTGCAGCGGTCTGCTTCTGCTATATGGCCGTCTACTAACAGCCGTTTCCTGGTTACTAGTCTGTCATCCATTTCCTGGTCGTGCTTGTGTGGGAGCAAGTGGCGCATGTTAAAACCCACTTGTCTGTGCTTGCAGTGGTCTGTGGTTGGACGTCCCCCTCTAGGAGATCTGGACACCATGATGCGGACGCTGTTAGAGGGGGCAAATTATACTTGCCGTTGAAAGAGCATTTGCTGGCCCTTTTAAAATCCTGTTCGAAATCTGAACGTCCAGAATTCACCAATAGGCAATAGCAATAGGTGCAGGAGTAGGCCATTTGGCCCTTCGAGCCAGCACCGGCATTCAATGTGATCATGGCTGTTCATCCCCAATCAGTGCCCCGTTCCTGCGTTCTCCCCATATCCCCTGACTCTGCTATTTTTTAAGAGCCCTATCTAGCTCTCTCTTGAAAGCATCCAGAGAACCTGCCTCCACCGCCCTCTGAGGCGTGGAATTCCACAGACTCACAACTTTCTTTGAGAAAAAGTGTTTCCTCGTCTCCGTTCTAAATGGCTTACCCCTTATTCTTAAACTGTGGCCCCTGGTTCTGGACTCCCCCAACATCGGGAACATGTTTCCTGCCTCTAGCGTGTGCAAGCCCTTAACAATCTTATATGTTTCAATGAGATATCGTCTCATCCTTCTAAACTCCAGAGTGTACAAGCCCAACTGCTCCATTCTCTCAGCAGCCTGGCGAATCTTTGTTGCACTCCCTTCCGAGGTAGAGGTCAAAACTACTTTGTACGGCACCATCACGGCCGTGTACAACTGTAATAAAACTCGCTTAATCCCGTACTTAAATCGTGTCATAATAACAGCGAATGCACCATTCGCCTTCCAAAGTAATTGCTTCACTTGCATGTTGGCCTTCATTGCTACGGACAAGCACGTTGACACTACTCAGTCTCTCTTCATTTAAGAAGTGGATAAGCACTCATCTTTCCACATGTCACGTTTCCATGTTATCACCCTATCCACTCACTCGGCTTGTCCATATCCTGTTGAAGCCTCCTTCAGTGTAGTGTAGCGATACAGTGCTGAAACCGGCCCTCCGGCCCACTGAGTCCACGCTGACCAGCGATCTCCGTACACCAGCGCTGTCCTATACACTAGGGACAATTTGCAATCTTTACCAAAATCAATTACCTACAAATCTGTACGTCTTTGAAGGTAGACAAAAGTGCTGGAGAAACTCAGCGGGTGCGGCAGCATCTATGGAGTGAAGGAAATGGGCAACGTTTCGGGAAGAAACGTTGCCCATTTCCTTCGCTCCATAGATGCTGCTGCACCCGCTGAGTTTCACCAGCACTTTTGTCCACCTTCGATTTTCCAGCATCTGCAGTTCCTTCTTAAACACTGTACGTCTTTGAAATGTGCGAGGAAACCGGGGCACCCGGGGGAAACCCACGCGGTCACGGGAAGAAGCTACAAACTCCTTCAGCGACAGGCCCCGTAGTCGTGATCGAACCCGGGTCTCTGGCGCTGTAAAGCAGCAACTCTACCGCTGCACCACCATACTGCCTCCTCTGTGATCTTAATGCCGCCTAGTTTCGTTTCATCAGCCAACTTTGGAATTTTGACTTTTGGCCCCTCGGCCAAATCATTGTGAACAGTCGGGTACTCAATCATCAGAGCTAATTGCAACCTGTTGACCTGAGAAGATTCCCACTCTTTGCTTTCTGTCTGACAACCAATTCTCAATACATGTTGGTCTGTTGCCCCCCAACCCTAGTTCACCAACTCCAGCATGCAACGTTATCACAGTCGTATGAAAATTCTCTATTCTCTCTACTGCTAATCCCATCCAGGTCTGATTTTGCCTGGATTGCACCCAAAATCACTGTATCTTAGTGCACAGTACAATAATAAACTATTACCGATACATCCCCAGGAACTTCAATAGATAAGTGAAATATGATTTTTTTTTTTCCCCTGTGTGGGATTGTGCTGGTTTAAAATGGACTCAAAAAGCTGGAGTAACTCAGCGGGTCGGACAGCATCTCTGGAGAAAAGGAATGGGTGGCGTTTCAGGTCGACACCCTTCTTCAGACTCGGGGTCTCAGCCTGAGATGTCACCTGTTCCTTTTCGCCAGAGATGCAGTTTGCCTCGCTGAGTTACTCCAGCTTTTTGCGCCTATCATGATTTTTTTTCCCCCTTGCTAAGTTTGTGCTGGCTCTGCGATAGACTTATTATTTTCTCGGCCTGTTCATAAATCTTTTATCGTAGATTCCAGCATTTGTTGTTGCGCAAGCTGGTCAGTTGTTCCCTCATTTGGAAAATGCTAAGTCGAGCATTCTCGCATCTCGTGGAATTCCCTGCATGTTTTTATTGAAGCACTGAATTTCAAATTTTTTTGGAATATCATAATTCTATCAGGTTTTCACGTGATCTTGCCTCGTTAAATAGGACTTAGCTGGCATTCCGATTGATGGCTCCTAGTAAAGGTGCTATCAGGCGGATGAACTGTACGGCAACACGGTGGCGCAGTGGGAGAGTAACTGCCCAGCAGTGCTGGAGGCCCTGGTTCGATCCCGACTACGTGTACTCTCTGTACTGCGTTTACACCTTCTCCCCGTGACCGCGTGGGATTTCTCCAAGATCTCGGTTTCCTCCCACACTTCAAAGATGTACAGGTTTGTAGCTTAATTAGCTTGGTATACATCTAAATTGTCCCTTGTGTGTGTGTGTGTGTGCGCAGGATAGTGTCAATGTGCGGCTTCGGTGGCCGAAGGGCCTGATTCCACGCTGTTTCTCGAAATGAAACAAAACAAAACTATTGTCAGTATTGAGTCCATTTAAACCCGGCGCAAGGAATTGGCCCACTCCAAGGTTCTGTTTCCACAATAGTGGATCAATGTATAAATGAGATGAACGTTTCAAAGGAAAGTGGAGGTAGAAACATTTTCGAATCAGCAGCATAGGAAATCTTCTGGAACAGTGATCACTGTAGGATGAGAGAAGGAAGGAGTGGATTGAAGCAGGAAAAGGACAAATGCCACATTAAGAGAAAATTGCATAAACGTGGTGAGGTGAAACTAAAAAGGTTATTGAGTAGAATTTTCGCTGGTCTCCTTACTGTCACGTTGTTGCCTAGCAATGACACATCTTGGTTTACACGGGCTCAAAGTGCAACTTATTGACTGAACTGAGTATTGATGAGCGCCGCTGAAACCCAGACACCATAAAATTCCATTGTTTTCCTGCGTTCCAATAAAAAAAAAGCATGTCTGGATGAAAATGTTCTCCCTCGGTCTCCTCTAAATCTTATTCACGTTAAAGCTATGCACTCTGGTCTTGTGCAGCTCTGCCTTGTGGGGGAAAACGTACTATTTCTTGCTTGCTATTTACCCTTTCTATTCCCCTTAAAATGTCGTATCCCTCTATCCTCCCTCCCCCGTTCAGCCTCCTCTACTTGAGAGAAAAGAAACCCAGCCGATAAAGTCACTCTTCATAAGTGAAACAGTTAATCCTCTTTGCAATCTCTTTCTTGCCATTGTGGGACGAGCAGAACTGCACACACCCTGTAATCTGTGGGATAACTGATGGTTTATAATGTTGTAGCAGGACCTCCATCCTGACTTTGCTTCCAAAGTACTTCATTAGCTCTGCAGGCACTCTGTGGATCCTGACTAGTTCCATGCTTCACGAAGGCAAGCCTTCGTATGCCACCTTCACCATATCTACCTGTGCTACAAACTTCAAGATATTTGACCTTGTACACTTGGTCCTCAATACTCCCCTGGGCTTCACTATTCATGGGTGTATGTCTTGTCGACGATATGCCCACCTCGTGTGTTTGTTGCCTTACCACACCGACTTTGCTTCCAAAGTCCTTCATTAGCTCTGCAGGCACGCTGTGGATCCTGACGTTGTGACAGGACCGTTGCACGGTGCGAGAGCTTTCGTTCACCCGGGTCCTGGGACAATGACTGTTCTCCTGGAATGCCTGGAAATTGTTCGGGTGGGACCCGGAGGCAATTCTTTTAAGGAGGTTAAACTTCCGCTAGGTTTAGTTTAGAGATGCAGCACAGAAACAGGCCCTTCGGCCCACCGTGTCTGCCCCGACCAGCGAGCCCCGCATATTAACACTGTCCGACACACACACACACTAGGGACAGTTTACTATTTTATTGAAGCCAATTAACCTACAAACCTGTACGTCTTTGGAGTGTAGTAGGAAACCGGAGCACCTGGGGGGAACATACAAACTCCGTACAGACAAGCACCTGTAGTCAGGATCGAAATCCGGCTCTCTGATGCTATAAGGCAGCAACTCTACCAACGCACCATCTGTCTGCATGGTGGCAAACCTGTCATATCTTCTTCATCCCAATATAGTTTAAACACCAAAAAATCCCTTCACTACACCTGAATGCATGGCCTCCTGACTGGGATGCAGTTCCACTGGCTTCCTGCCAAGCCTTCATGCTCTGTGCATTGGAAAGTGTGCCATCAGCAGGCTATTGAACAGCAGAAGCAGAACTGAGTGAAGTGATAACTTGATCATATCCATGAGCTATAATTTTGGCCCGTGAATAAGTAACTTCTTTCTACATGAAACCATCCACCACAGCAGATTCCCCACATTCCTCACTGTGGTGGAAGGCAATAAAGTCCAATCTTCTTCCTCTTTATATCTCCCGCGGTCGGGGAAATCGAACCATCCGTCGGGACGATCGAAGCTCCGGCTGTCGAAGCCCACGCGTCGGGGCGATCGAAACCCCTGCTTCGGGGCGACCAAAACTCCCGCAGCTTGTGAGAGGGGACAGAGGGTGGGGGGGGGGGGGGGGGGGGGGGGGGGGGGGAGGAGAGGGAGGGAAGGGAGAGAGGGGGGATTGATCTGAGCAACAATCTCTGAGCAGCACAAACCCTGCCTCCAGAACCCTGTGACTATATTCAGCTCAGTACTAGGTCTGCATCACAGTTTGGGCCAAAGGGGCTGTATTGTGCTGTCTGACACTATAACAATCATCACTCTATTGTAAATTAGTTTAGTTTAGAGGTATAGCGCAGAAACAGGCCCATCGGCCTACTGAGTCCCACCGACCTGCGATCCCCGCACACTAACACTATCCTACACGCACTAGGGACAAATTAGAATTATACCAAGCCAATTAACCTACAAACCTGCACGTCTTTGGAGTGTGGGAGGAGACCGGAGATCCCGAACAAAACCCACGCAGGTCACGGGGAGAACGTACAAACTCCGTACAGGCAACACCCGTAGTCGGGATCGAACCTGGGTCCCTGGCGCTGTAAGGCAGAACTCCACCGCTGCGCGCCATGCTGCCCTAGATAGATGCAAAACGCTGGAGTAACTCAGCGGGTCAGGCAGCATCTCTGGAGAAAAGGAATGGGTGACGTTTCAGGTCAAGACTCTTCTATATTCTTCCATTGTGTCCTCTCAGCTGTAGCAGAGTACACCTGCTGAGAACAAAACTGCACATAAACAAGGAGATAGGAAATGATGCAAAAATATCAACTAGATCCAAGAAATGGAAATACTTTTCTGGCACAATGGGGCGGGGAGGGGATTGAAGGTCGATAGTCCTTTGGCCAGCGTCACAGGTTCTTAAGGGAAGTAGCTGCAAAGCTAGTCTGAAGAAGGATTAGGCCATTCAGCCCATCAAGTCCACTCCGCCATTTCATCCATTCCTCTTAACCCCATTCTCCTAACTTCCTGTAATCCCTGACACCTGTACTAATCACAAATCTATCTATCTCTGCCTTAAAAATATCCACTAATTTGGCCTCCACAGATTCACTTCAATTGGTGTAAATTTTGGTCCCCTGACTAAAGAAATTGCTCCTCATCTCCTTCCTAAAGGAACGTCCTTTAATTCTGAAGCTGTGACTTAGTGGAAACATCCTCTCCACATCTACTCTCCAAGTTTCAATGAAGTCCCCCCCTCATCCTTGTAAACTTCAGCGCGCAGAGTCCCAGTGCTGTGAAACGCTCATCATCAATCGATCAATCAAAGACTTTATTGTTATTCAAAAATACACCAACAAATGCAAGTCTGAACGAAATGTCGTTGCATCGGGCTCACCGTGCAGCATAAAATAACAAAAGTATAAAATAGATAAAAAGATAAAATAGATAATAGTGGCGGCACATTATAATGGAATTCAAGAGTCTGATGGCTCGTGGGAAGAAGCTGTTGCAAAACCTGCCCGTTCTGCTCCTTCTACTACGATACCTTTTGCCCGAGGGCAGCAGAGTGAACAGTCCATGATGGAGATGTGTGGGGTCTTTTATAATGCTGTTGGCCTTGGACGAGCAATGTTTGCACGCAATGTCCCGGATTGAAGGAAAGAGAAGTCCTGATGATATTTTCAGCCGTCCTCACCACTCTCTGCACGGACTTCCAGTCGGAGGCTTCGCAGGCCCCAAACCAGACAGAGATGCAGCTGGTCAAAATGCTCTCTCTGGTGCCCCTGTGGAAAGTGGTGAGGACGGGATGGGGGAGGTGAGCTCTTCTCATCCGGCGCAGAAAGTGCAACCGCTGCTGCGCTCGCTTAACTAGTGATGCGATGTTTTGTGACCAGGTCAGACAGTTT
This sequence comes from Okamejei kenojei, assembly GCA_035221665.1. Lineage (NCBI taxonomy): Eukaryota > Metazoa > Chordata > Chondrichthyes > Rajiformes > Rajidae > Okamejei > Okamejei kenojei. The sequence continues at coordinate 74,154,836 of CM069140.1, read as the reverse complement.
GTGATCTGCACCCCCAGGAACTGACCAACTCCACATCGATGCCATTAATGTGTAGTGGTGTGTGACTGGGATAATTCCTGGGATAATTCTTGCAAGCCTTTTCTGGACCCTCTCCAGCCTTCGTCAGATATGGGGGCCCAAAATTGCTCACAAAACCTTGTGTCCTTTTGTGTAAACCAGCTTGTTGTGGGTTGTCTGACAGGCCCTTTTATAGTTTCAGAGACAGATGGCCAGTCATAATGATCAACTGTTGTCAGGATCTAAAATGACATTTTTGGGATTTTTTTTAATTGTGTAATAAAACCACCCACTTTTCAGAGACTTGCAGCTTGCTCGCACTGAGTGATATATGTGGGGAGACAAGAGTTGAATATACTGGTCGGAAATAGACACAAAAAGCTGGAGTGACTCAGCGGGTCAAACAGCATCTCTGGAGAAAAGGAAGCGGTGACATTTCGGATTCTTCAGACTCTTGTCCAAAATGGAGTTACTCCAGCTTTTTGTGTCCGTATCTTCGGTATAAACCAGCATCTGCAGTCCCCTTCCTGAATGTACTGGGTCACCATCTGCAGTAAACAGTCTGTTTATTTGTTGAGCAGCATTTTGCAATATGAGACGCACTGCTATATTTCAGTCTTATAGTTATTATCAATGGGTTTAAAGATCAATTTCCAACATAATACCATTACTAGGCTATACTGTTTCACTTGGTTGTGCCTTGGCTGTGAGTTCTCTGCTTTCAGGGAATGGCTGAGATTCCAGTGTCCATTTCAGTGCCGGGCAGTTTCGAGTGAAACATTCCACAGCCAGCCGCATGGATATCCTTTGTGCCCCACACAGTCACACAGCGAGGAAGTCCAGAAACTTTCCAGTATTTATCTTTACATTATTTCTGTCACTTTAGAGTGATATGGGAATCCGATTCCAATTTTAAAACACAGTTTTTCTTGTTGCACTAACTACGGTGTTAATGAAAGAATCTTTCAAGCCTCTCGCTTCTAATCGCCTAAACTCAGGCAGCAAACTTGGGGCCTCATTAGAGGGTGGGAGAGGATAAACTATGCAGTCTATCCCGGATAACCCTGTTGTGTAGCTCTTTGATTTCCTTGGCAGTCGGCCTGTGCCTCTGTAGGATCTTTCAGTAAGTATTTTCGAGTGTTGGCATTGATTGTTTAGGGGAGGCTCCTTCAAAATCGTTCATGAGCAGATTACAAAGTTTTCTAATTGCTGGCTGACTGCAAACGTAAATGCAAGGCTGTTTCACGTATTGAAGGTAGTATCCTGCATTTCCCTATCCTCCTTTCTTCTCTTGGATTTGATTATTATTAAAATACCTCTCGGCCCAATTCACCCACCCGCCAAAATCTCTGATGCCTGAATAAGGCTTCTGACACAAAACTATGTCCTCCAGAGATGCTGCCTGACCTGGGTTACTCCAGCGCTTTGTGTCGTTTTTATGTAAACCTGCATCTGCAGTTCCTGGCTTCTGAGGTCACTTAAGTTAAAAGAAAGGTGTTGACATTTCCTTTCGGGCCTTTTTTTAGGTGCGAATCGTCAATTTCCTAGTTATTGGAAACGCCTGAAAGCAGTGAACAAATTTCCCTTTCAACTCTCTCTTTAAGTTCTAAAAGCGTTTTCTTCCCTTTCAAAGGTGCTGGCTTTCTGCTGCAGGGTGAAGTTGACACCGCAGTATCATTGCCCCTCCTAACTTGCCCAAAGGGCATTGGGTTCGGTTATGTAGTCGGGAACTGGATTTGCGTGTAAACAAAGGAAAGCATTTCAGTTGTGCCTTGCCTGTGTGTGCGACTGTGTGTTAAGGTGTAGCTACAGTTGCAGAATGGTTGTAAGTTCCTCCTCCTTAGGCACTCCCTTGGGATTAAGAAATTCGCCCACCTCCGTTCTGAGGAGTGGACAATGCCTGCTCATAAACCCTTTTAGCATGGGGTGGATTTTGTTCATCATTAACTTCACTAGAGCAAGTATAGTTTGATCTAATGGCAAAGAGATGCAAAACAATTGGAGACCATGCTCTGCTGTGTAGCTGGTGCACATGTTCTTAGACTTAGAGTCAAGAGTGTTTTATTGTCATTTATCCCAGATAGAACAATGAAATTCTTACTTGCAGCACAACAGAATATCTATATAATTAAAAGTCTCATCTTGACCAATTCCTGTTTGCACTGCATATTGAATGTAGACAAAACGCTGTCACATTTACGGCTGTGATTTTTGGCTATCTGATTCGGAGTCCCCCTCTGCTGCACAGGACAAGAGGATTTTTCCCATCGATGAAAAATAAAAGAGTTATTAATGTTTTAAAAATGTTGAGATTCTCTCTCCTGTCAATCACCGCCACGAAGGCCGCGCCCCTTCCGGTGGGAGGGAGGAGCGACTATAAAACCTGGAAGTGTGGGCGTGGTTCAGTCTCTGCAAGATGGGGGAGGGAGGTCTTGCACTCTGCTTGAAATGGTGGGAAACTGCTTTTGAATTTGGTGGCCTTGCACCATGCTTGAAATGGTATGAAACTGCTTTTGAATTTGGTGGCCTTACACCCTGCTTGAAATGGTAGGAAACTGCTTTTGAATTTGGTGGCCTTGCACCCTGCTTGAAATGGTAGGAAAGTTAATTTGAATTTGGTGGCATTACACGCTGCTTGAAATGGAATTTCAAGGAATAGCCGTGAGTCAACTGCCAGCCCACCAGCCATGAGTGAGCTGCCGGCACACCAGGCTTGAGTGACTGAGCTGCCAGCCCAATAATCCATTCGGCACACAATGTCCATACTAGCCCTCTGGAAACCAGTCCCTTCAGCACACAACACCCATTCAAGCGCTCCAGGAAGCCCCCCGCCCCCAATGGCCACCAATATTGGAATTGGTGGAGAGGTGAAATATTGCGTTGGGGGATCAGCCCTCCCGTGTGAACATGGGACCCAACAGGTCCCACTTAGTCTAGTGTAAACATAATACGCTGTAAACTATAATAAATTAGGAAAAAAGTTCAGCGTATGTTCCCAAACACGTACTCTCACATGCACTGGCACCACACTTCTTCAGAAAAGCAGCCAACATAATCGAAGACTCGTCCCATTCCTCCTCCTCCCTGCCCCAGTTAGGCAAAAGATACAGAAGCTTGAAAGCACACACCGCCAGACTCGTGAACACCTTCTGTTATCGGGCATCTGACCAGTGTGTCCATAAGCGAGTGTACTGTCCGATTCACTTCTGCCCCAGCGTGGACATTGGACCTTATCTAAGGAACTGGTGAACAGCATTGCTGAGCACCATATTCTGCACTCTGTATATTTCCCTTTGCTCTACCGATTGTACTTGAGTTTGTCTTTGTATGGATGTATAGTATTATCCCATTTGATTAGACAGCATGGAAAACAAAGCTTTTCACTGCACCTTGGCACACATGACAATAATAAGCCTGAGCCTATCAGCCTCTGTACCCTGCACTTTCACTCAACTCAAAGGACCTTTCTCTCCCACCGCGCCGTTAAATTCACACCAACCAAATTGACCAAATGACGTTGTGTTTCTTGAATGCTGAGTAAATCTTTAATGACAGTCTGACGGCTAATTCATAAATCACCAAATGTTTTCCATTAGTTTATCCACAATTTGGTCTCATGACCTCCGAATTGCAGCAACAAGATGCTCAATCAGTGGACTATTGAGCATTGTAGTGGGCTATGGTCTCTAGACCCAGTTCCACATGATCATTTTGACTAAACATCCTATGACCATTCATCCAAAGTCTGATGTCTCTCAGCTTATTCGGAGGCAAAGCTCTCAAGTCGTCAACAGCTCTTTTTCACAGAAGCAAAGAAGAAAATGGGTCTAGCACTTAACAACAATGGGTAAACACAGGCCCTCGATCAACCTCGCCTGTACAAAACTGTCTTTATGACGAAAAATCCATGCCCTTGGAAAATGAGTAGGTAGAAAGGAATGCAGATGCTGGTATTAGCTGAAGATGGACACATAGTGCTGGAGTAACTCAGCGGGTCAGGCAGCATCTCTGGGGAAAGAGGATGGGTGACGTTTTGGGTCGGGACCTTTCCGAAGTCTGAAGTAGGGTCCCGACCTGAAACGTCACCCATCCTTTTTCTCCAGAGATGCTGCCTGACCCGCAGAGTTACACCAGCACCTCTGCCTCATTCTCTGCCTCAGAGGGCAGTGGAGGCCGGTTCTCTGGATGCTTTCAAGAGAGTGCTAGATAGGGCTCTTAAGAATAGCAGAGTCAGGGGATATGGGGAGAAGGCAAGAACGGGGATGATCAGCCATGATCACATTGAATGGCGATGCTGGCTCGAAGGGCTGAATGGCCTACTGCTGCACCTATTGTCTATTGTGTCTATCCTTGAAGAATAAAGACTGCTTCCTATATTATGTCTTAGAAAACGCAGTCATCGGTGATGAAACTCATCACCCTCTCCGTGCCCTGTTCAGCTCACGGAGAGCCTATTGGCATGTTGCTCAGCAGAATACCCTTGGGAATGGCATAGCCCACTGTGGAGCAGCCTCCCGCCAGCATCCTTGCGTTGGTTGGGAAACATAATGCTGGAGTCGGGCAGCATCTGTGCAGGACATTGACCATTGGTGTTTTGGGTTTGGAACCTTCTTCGGACCTGCTGAGTTGCTCCAGCACTTTGTGTTGTACACACGATTCCAGGATCTACAGGTCCTTGTGACTCCTTGGATTTGTTGGTGCGCGGAAGATAGAATGACGATCAGGTCTTGAAACCTGGTACAAAGCTCGTGGTTGATTTGGCAGGAATAACTTCTGTCTTCCTGTGCAGTTCTAAGTGATCGACGATCCATAGTACGCTCCTTGAAGTATTGGGGTGAGACCAATTTCACCGACTGCAAGATTCAGATGGCGTGGCTTTTCATTACGAAAGTTCACAATATGGATAGGTTCCCAAGTTCAGTACAGTGGGTGGCACAGTGGTGTAGCAGTGGAGTTGCTGCCTTACAGAGCAAGAAATCCGTGTTTCATTCTGACTACTGGTGCTGCCTGCATGGAGTTTGTACGTTCTCTCAGTGATGGTGTGGGTTTTCTCCGGGTGCTCCAGTTTCCTCCCACAGTCTAAAGCAATCTCCCCGTTATATGGGGAGTCACCTTTATAGCACATCCACTGGTTCACATTTTCCTCCGCTAATGTTGCTGCTTCAAGGAATTGGTCAGCTGTGATAATTTCCTTTTCGCAAGCCAGTATTGATTTGAAAATCAAAGTAAAACGGCAGATATTGTAAAAATCATAGATGTTGTCTGACCTGCTGAGTGTTCTCTGCATTTTTGTATTTTGATACGATGCTGACTTTGTCTGATTACTGTACATTTTCCTCCGTGCCCTTCCAAAATGAACATTTCCCCATGTGAAATGTTAAGCTCTCTCCTGTGGTTTCCTGTTTTCTATGTTGTTGCTTCAAAGGAATTAGTCTAATATGATTTCCCTTTCGCAAATCAGTACTGATTTGTAAATCAAAATCAAACTGCAGAAGTGCATCGCAGCTTTCCACCTTCCACCTTCCCCCCTCTTGAATAAAGTGCCTGCATCTTTTTTTATGTTGTATTTATTTTATTAGAAGCAATTGTACAGGGATAAGGCGATCGGGACATAACAGTTATACAATTAATGTACATCTTCATTTTTAACATTGAAACCTAAATTAAAAAAACGTAAAAAAGAGAGAAAAAAGGAGAGAATGAAGAGAGAGAAGTAAAAGAAGAGCTACCAAAGCAGTGCAAGAGGAATGAAAAGAAATAAGAAAAGAGAGATGGTGATATACCTCCCCCCTCCTCACCCATCCCTGGCATCGGGTTCAAATTTGTGTTTAACCATTCTGTTAACCATATAACCATATAACAATTACAGCACAGAAACAGACCCTCTCGGCCCTTCCAGTCCGTGCCGACCATTTGTTTTCCCCTAGTCCCATCTACCTGCACTCAGATCATACCCCTCCATTCCCTTCACGTCCATATACCTATCCACTTTACTTTTAAATGTTAAAATCGATCCTGCCTCCCACTTCTGCTGGAAGCTCATTCCACACAGCCACCACCTATGAGTAAAGAAGTTCCCCCTCACGTTACCCCTAAACTTCTGTCCCTTAATTCTCATGTCATGCCGTCTTGTTTGAATCTTCCCTACCCTCAATGGGAAAAACGTATCCACGTCAACTCTGTCTATCCCTTTCATCATTTTAAAGACCTCAATCAAGTCCCCCCTTAACCTTCTGCGCTCCAAAGAATAAAGACCTAACTTGTTCAACCTTTTCTCTGTAACATAGTTGCTGGAACCCTGGCAACATTCTAGTAAATCTCCTCTGTACTCTCTCTATTTTTGTTGACATCCTTCCTATAACTAGGCGACCAAAATTGTACACCATACTCCAGTATTGGTCTTACCAATGCCTTGTACAATTTTAACATTACTTCCCTACTCCTATATTCAATGCTCTGATTTATAAAGGCCAGCACACCAAAGGCTTTCTTTAACACCCTATCTACATGCGATTCCACCTTCAGGGAACTATGCACAGTTATTCCTAGATCCCTCTGTTCCACAGCATTCCTCAATTCCCTACTATTTACCATGTACGTCCTATTTTGATTTGTCCTGCCAAGATGTAGCACTTCACACTTAACAGCATTAAACTCCCATCTGCCATCTTTCAGACCACTTTTCCAAATGGCCCAAATCTCTCTGTAGACTTTGAAAATCTACTTAATTTTCCAAATCTACTTCATTATCCAATGTTGTTGCTGAAATTCAGTGAAAGGCGACCATGTCTTGAGAAATTGATCTGCTTTTCCAGCCAAGACAAGCCTAGTGTTTTCTAAATGTACTGTCTCGGACATATCAGCAATCCACATCTTCACTGTGGGAACTGTTGTCTTTTTCCAAAATTTGAGTATGAGTTTTTTCGCCGTTATTTCGCCTGCATCTGTTTTACAATCTAATGGAACCGTCTTGGAATTTTGATGCCCCGCTGGAGTAACTCAGCGGGGCATCTTTGGAGACAAGGAATGGGTGACGTTTTGGGTAGAGACCCCTCTTCGGATTGGGGGACCCTGGAGACTTGACAGCCTACAGTTCCACTTTACACAGCTCTACTTCCTGAATTATACATTGTATGAGCTTTTCTTTCCCTTCCAAACCTCCAATTTCGTGCTATTACTGTCGGGTTGTAATCTCTATACTACACACTGACGCAAATAACCTGTTGATTTCATGCGTTCTCTTTTGTTTTCCATTATTTCCTCAAGCTTATTTTCAATGAGATTATCACGCACTTTGTTAGCTTTTAAAAATAATTGAGTTTAATGTAGAGATCTAATGCGGAAACGGGGCCGTTCGGCGTACCGAGTCTGCTCTGACCTGCGATCCCCGGACACGAACACCACCCTCCTACACACAAGGGGCAATTTGCAATCTTTATCGAAGCCTATTAATCGACAAACCTGTACATATTTGGAGTGTGGGAGGAAACCGGAGAAAAACTCCGTCCATACAAGCTCCCGTAGTCAGGATCGAACCCGGGTCTGTGGCGCTGTAAGGCAGCAACTCTACCGCTGCGCCACCGTTCTTTACTTAAGCAAGGATCACGGGACCTCCTCTTAATTTTTTTTTCCTTCTTGCTAATTTGAATCTAAGATCTCGTGGCATGGGGGGGGGGACCTCCATGAGGGAGGGGGATGAACAATGGGGAACTGGCGTGGAGGGACTGCCGGGGGGGGGGGGGGGGGGGGGGGGGGGGGGGGGGGGGGGGGGGGGGGGGGGGGGGGGGGTGGGGGTTATAACTTTGGCAGCGCCCTTTATGGGTGACTATTTGCACACCTTGGGTAGGCAAGCAAAGAATTTCACTGTGACTTGTCACGTGTGACAATAAGGTCTTCAACTCCAGGTCCATAAAAAAAAAACCCGCTGAGTTACTCCCGCAATTTGCGTCCACCTTCCATTAAATGTCTGTTCTGCATCCTGATTGCCAATCTCTTAACCTAAATTGCAATTTCACTAAGGCCTTTTTAAATACCCTTTATAATTCCCATGCCTTTATAATGACCCTTCTTCAAGTTTAAAATACTGGTCTTGATTCCATTGTTTCCTCTCACAGGCTGAATTTAAATTGTAATCATATTATGTTTGCTGCTATCTCGGGGTGCCTTGATGTTAATGTAATTCAATAAAATTCTCTCCTAGGACAATCGTGGAGCTTGCTGTTTGGTTAACTCCTAAACATGCTGTTATAAGAAACAATCTTGTAAACATTCTACAAACTCATCAAGTCAATCCTTACCCATTTGATTTTTTTTCTTCCCTGCTAATCCAACATGATTCTTGCCGTAACATTTGGACCAGCTCCAATTCCTTTTTCTTTTTATATTCTTTCCCACCATGCGGTTACTATTTGGAGGCCTGTTCACGATAATCACGAGAGTCCTTTCCTTTATTATACCTCCTTCTCAGGCCCCCTTCGGTCATGGCTGACCAGGGGTGTCTCCAGGGTGCTATTCCCTATATGGAGGACACCTATGTGTGACTTTGTTTAACGTGGGGAGACTGGTGCACAGACAGCTACCCCACGGTCCTTGACAGACAGATCTGGGTCAGGATCCAGTGGCATGGAGTCCAAGACGACCGGAGACCCTTTTCTGCTGCAGCCTTCATCCATCCGCCTTCCCAGCCGTTGTGGCGCTCCACTAAGGTCAGCCATCGTCCTCTGCCTGTTCCACCGTTGAGGTCTTGGTTGGATTGCTCTTTGTCAGAGACCTCCCCCTCGACCTTACCGCCATGGGTGGCCCTACCAGGAGCGTAGCTCCAGACGGCATCGCTCTCAGGATCTCAGGTCCACACAAGCTTCTCCACCACCACAAGGCGACACTCCACGGAGAATACCACACATTCACCAGAACCACTTCAAAATCCTGGTTTCTTGCACTTGGATCATCCCTTTCACTCAGACTAAGAGCAGCATTAATGAACATGGATGCAAAGTGCTGGAGTAACTCAGCGGGTCAGGCAGCACGTCTGGAGAAAAATGATGGGAGAAGCCTCGGGTCGGAACCAGAAGGGTTTTAGCCAGTGCCATCTTCGCCGCCATGTGCTGGGGCAGCAGGGCGAAGGCTGCGGACACCGACAGGATCGGCAAACACATCAGGAAGGCTGGCTCCGTCCTTGGGGCGGAGTTGGATTTACGGGAGGTGGTCTTGGAGGGGAGGATGCTCCTCAAACTGCGGAGCATCCTGGACAATACAGCTCACCCCCTCCGTGACACACTGGTCAACCGGAGGAGCCCCTTCAGCAACAGACTGGTTCCACCGAGATGCAGCACAGAACGCCACAGGAGATCCTTCTTCCCTGTGGCTCTCAAACTGTACAACTCCTCCCTCTTCTGTCATGGGGTAGACTGAGATTGCCTCCCCTCTCCAATCTTTGCACATCCCACAAGCCTTTCCACTCGTCACTTTAATTTCCCGTTTCATGTATTTTGTGTTCTTACGACTGTTGGCGGATCATTTTTAAAGTTCCATTGTATCGTTTCGATTTGAAACGTCTCCCATCCTTTTTCTCCTGAGATGCTGCCTGACCCGCTGAGTTACTCCAGCACTTTGTGTCTATCTTCGGTATACACCAGCATCTGCAGTTCCTTCCTTCACTTCATTATTGAACAGTTGCCCCACCAACCTTTCTTAGCCTCATGTCCTCCTCGCCTAGAACATAGAACACCACAGCACAGGAACAAGCTCTTTGGCCCACAATGCCTGCGCCCAAAATGATGTCAGGTTAAATCTATCTCCTCTCCCTGCAATAGACACAAAATGCCAGAGTAACTCAGCAGGACTGGCAGCATCTCTAGAGAGAAGGAATGGGCGACGTTTCGGGTCAAGACCCTTCGAACCCGAAAACGGCCCGAAAAGTCACCTATTCCTTCTATCCGGAAATGCTGCTGGTCCCGCTGAGTTACTCTGGGATTTTGTGTCTATCTTCAGTGTAAACCAACATCTGCAGTTCCTTCCTACACATTTCCTCTGCCTGCACGTGATCTATATCCCCACAACTCCCTGAATGTGCCGATCCAAAAGTCTCTTTAATGCCACTATTGTATCTATCTCCACCACCGCCCCGAGCAGCATGTTCCAGGCACCAACTATGTATTAAAACTACGTTGCCTATTTCCTTCGCTCCATAGATGCTGCTGCACCCGCTGAGTTTCTCCAGCACTTTTTGATTTCTCCACTACCTTTGATTTTCCGGCATCTGCAGTTCCTTCTTAAACACCTATAAAGCTGCATGCATCATGACTTCCTGATTCTTATCCTCAATGCCTGACTAATGAAGGCAAACATACCAATATACACTAAGTTCATAAGTTATAGGAGCAGAATAGGCCATTTGGCCCATCAAGTCCGCTCCGCCATTGAATCATGGCTGATCCATCTTTCCCCTCTCCACTCCATTCTCCTGCCTTTTCTCTCATGTTCCGGTGGTTGGTGCGACTCTCGTCGCAGCGGCCTCTGCAGTACGTCTGTCTTTTTTTATTTTTTGTCTCGTTTTAGTGTAGTGGGTTTTTTTTAGCTGGATATGTGTGGGGGGGCGGGGTGGGGGAAACGGTTAAAATCTTTTCCCTGTACGGAGGACCTGACCCGCTGCTGCTGCTGCTGCCCGACCCCAGAGCTTCGGAGGCTCCAGCTGCAGGCCGGTGGACGGTAACACCGGGAGCTTGCGGACCCCTGGTGGGAGACCGCTTTTCCGAGCTCCCGCGGCGGCAACTTCTCCCGCCCGAGTTGCGGGGTTGAAAATGACCTGGAGCGGGGCCTTACATCGACCGGCTTTAATGGCCGCGGGACTTGCTAGCGTCTGCCGGGGGCTCTAACATCAAGACCCGGAGCGCGGCCTTGCTTCGCCCGGCGCGGCCTGAATGGCCGCGGGACTTATTTACCATCGCCCTCCTGGGGCTTTGACTCTGACATCGGGAGGAGAATGGGGAGTGCAGGGGAGAGATAAGACTTTGCCTTCCATCACAGTGAGGAGGAGATTCACTGTGATGGATGTTTGTGTCAATTGTGTTGTGTCTTGCTTCTTTTCTTGTCTGTATGACTGCAGAAACTAAATTTCCTTTGAACCTCAATGAGGTTCAAATGACAATAAACAGTATTGTATAACTCCTGACACCCGTACTAATCAAGAGCCGCCAATGACTTGGCCTCCACAGCCTTCTGTGGCAAAGAATTCCACAGATTCACCACCCTCTGCCTGAAGAAATTCCTCCTCATCTCCTTCCTAAAGGTACGCCCTTTTATTCTGAGGCTGTGGCCTCTGGTTCTAGACTCTCCCACTAGTGGAAACGTCCTCTCCACATCCACTCTATCCAAGCCTTTCACTGTTCGGTAATTCTTAACCACTCCTTTTAAATGGTTTGCCAATAAATATAAATGCAAATGTACGGAATGGTACATAAATGCCTTTTATGTCGGTAATTCGGGTCCCAGTCATCTTTGTTTTGTCACCATATTTAATAGTTGCCACAACATTCTTTCTTACTTTTTACACTCCCAGTTGATCTGCTTGATTTCAAACACTGCTTGCATCCAGGTACAGAGCCTTTCACGTCTTCTTTTTAAAATTATTTTTATAACCTCCAGCCATTTTTACTGATTTATTCTTGGATTTGTACCGTGTATTCCTCCTTGTCACAGTTTGTTTATCGTTTTGCATTTTAATGCCTCTCTCTCCAGTCTTGCTTCTGCCCTTTCATTTACCAGAGCCTTGTAATTTTCATCCACTGCCTCCCTGCGTTTAGTTAGTTTCTAATCCTCTCATGAGTTACAGAATCCTGCAGCACAAAAACAAGCCCTTTGGCTCATTGAAGTGCAGATGGAGTTTTAATTCGGGCACGTGTGAGGGATTGCATTTTGGCTGTCAGAGGACAATATCAGGTAAATTTAGTTGAATTCAGTTTAGAAATACACTGCGGAAACAAGCCCACCGAGTCTGCTCCGAGCAGCGATCCCCGTACTCTAGCACATCCTACTGGACTTTACTGACTTCCATCACAGTGAGGAATGCGGGGATTCCACTGTGGTGGATGTTTATGTTAATTTTTATGGGGTTGTGTGTCCTGTTGCTTTTTTAATTAAAAACCTTTTTTTAGTATGACGGTATGGTAATTCGAATTTCACTGTACCTTAATTGGGGCACATGACAACAAACTGACCTTGAAACCTTGAAACACCAGGGGACAAATGGACAGTCTTTTACCAAAGGCAATTAGCCTGCAAACCTGCATGTCTTTGGAGTGTGGGAGGAAACCTGAGCGCCCGCAGAAAACCCAGGCGGGTCACGGGGGGAGCGTACAAGCTCCGTACAGACAGCACCCGTGGTGAGGATTGAACCCGGGCCTCTGGCGCTGTGAGGCAGCAGCACGACCCGCTGCGCTGCCGTGCTCCCCCGTGATCTTTTGGAGCATTGATGTACAAAGGGATCTTGATAGGCTGGCAAAGAAGACATGTAGCATACTTGCCTTTAATGGTCAGCGCAGTGAGTATAAAGGTTAGGAAATAAGGAGCTGCAGATGCTGGTTTACACAATAAAAAGACTCAAAGTGCTGGTGTAACTTAGTGGGGCAGGCAAGATCCCTGGAGAACATGGACGGGTGACGTTTCGGGTCGGCACCCTTCTTCAGATACGTTGCAGCTGTATAAAATGTTAACAGGCCAAGTCTGGTGTGTAGTTCTGATTGCTGCATTACAGGAAGGTTGGGGAGGCTTTGGAGAGGGTGCAGTAGAGACTCTCTAAAATGTGGCACAGTTTTGAGAATATAAGCTATAGGGAGAGGTTTAGTTTATTGTAATGTGTACCAGGGCCAAACGCAGGCTGGTGGGACTGGTATCATCGGCGGTCATTCGAAACGAGTACGACTGTCCTCTCATGGAGGACGCCTGTGCGTGACTTTGTTTAACGTGGGGAGACTGGCGCACAGACAGCCACCACACGGTCCTTGACAGATCTGGGTCAGGATCCAGTGGCGTGGAGTCCAAGACAACCGGGGACCCTTTTCTGCCGCAGCCTTCATCCATCCGCCTTCCCAGCCGTTGTGACGATCCAATAAGGTTAGCCATCGTCCTCAGCCTGTTCCACCGTTGAGGTCTTGGTAACTAGTGTAGATGGGGGTTGTTGGCTGGTGTGGGCTAGTTGGGCCGAAGGGCCTGTTTCCATGCTGTATCACTCTATGTCTCTACCTGGTGCACCGTTTCCCTGTCCTGTCCGTCGTTGAGTCGAGTGGAAGCAGCGTGGAACTTGGAGCAAACGTTGTAGTCTATTGAAGGAGTATCTGCAACATTGGAGGCTGAGGGGAGACTCGCTGGAACTTCACGACATTATGAGAGGCATGGATGGGATAGAATCTTTTCCCCCAGGGTGGAAATGTCAAATACTAGAGGACATACTTTTAAGGCAAGTGGGGGAACGTTTAAAGGAGATGTGTGAGGCAGGTTTTGTGCACGGAGGTAGGTGTCTGGAACGCATTGCCAGAAGTGGGGGTAGAAGCAGGTGCGATAAAGTTTAATAGGTAGGTACATGGGTAAACAGGGAGCGGAGGAGCTTGGATCACACGCAGACAGAAGCGATTACAATAGACAATAGGTGCAGGAGTAGGCCATTTGACCCTTCGTGCCAGCACCGCCATTCAATGTGATCATGGCTGATCATCCCCAATCTGTACCCCGTTCCTGCCTTCTCCCCATATCCCCTGACTCCGCTATTTTTAAGAGCCCTATCTAGCTCTCTCTTGAAAACATTCAGAGAACCTGCCTCCACCTCCCTCTGAGGCAGAGAATTCCACAGACTCGCCACTCCCTGTTTATAGGTAGACAAAAATGCTGGAGAAACTCAGCGGGTGAGGCAGCATCTACAGAGCGAAGGAAATAGGCGACGTTTAGGGTCGAGAAGAAGGGTCTCGACCCGAAACGTCGTCTATTTCCTTTGCTCCGTAGATGCTGCCTCACCCGCTGAGTTTCTCCAGCATTTTTGTCTACCTTCGATTTTCCAGCATCTGCAGTTCCTTCTTAAACGCAAAGGGATTAGTTTATTTTAGTTTAGTTTACGTTTAGTTTTGTTTATTGTCACATGCGCCGAGATACAGTGACATTTTTTTGCTGCGTGCTATCCAGTCAACGGAAAGGCTATTTAAAACAATTTCAAAATGGACTTTATCCAAGTAATTAATATATACAATACAGGAACCGTGCAAAAAAATTCATCCGACATTTTCGGAGGCTATACTATTTACACACATTGCACAAATTTCACAAATTTATCCCCCACCCTTGCCACTCATGTGGCCCACTGGCGCGGAACCCCTTCCCTTATCTTTGAGGGGCGTCTCCACCACACCCTTGCCCCCCCCCCCCCCCCCCAAATGTCCTGCAGCGGGGGGACCCTAAGTCTGTGGTCCTCCCCCACAGAGCCTTGGCATTGGCTGCACCGAGCTTCAGTGCGTCCCTGTGGTCTGCAGCGGGCCAGTCGGCAACATTCCCCGACGGACATCCCGCTCCGCTGGGAGGTCAACAACGCTCGGGCAGGCCAAAGAGCGTCTTTCACCGAGTTGATGGCCTTCCAGCAGCACTCGACGCCTGGGAACAGTCCGTAAATCACAGAGTCCTGGAAAGACTACACACACGATTACAATCAAGCCAGCCACAGTGAACAGATACAGGATGAAGGGAATAATGTTTAACTTGGCATCATGTTCGGTACAGACATTGCGGGCCGAAGGGCCATTCCTGTGCTGTTCAATGTTCTCAGTGAGGTACGACAGACCTAACAGTTGTGATAAAAGCAGGGTGATTTCCACATCAAAATGTTGTGATGGTTACATGCATGTACCATTGAAAGTTAATCATAATCACTTGCAGCAATATAGTCAGTCTCCAGACATGATTTACACAGTAATCTTGATTCTGGCTGGGAACAGAGGCATAACTATATGCACGCTCACTCTGCTCAGAAGGTCAGTGTGTACATCTGCTTTGGAAGGTCGTGTGTCCAATGCATCAAAGTCTTTCATGCCAGTCTGAATTTTTTAATTCTTTGAACCTTGTTAGCACCGGTCTAACTAGGGAATTGAATGAAGTGTTTCGCAGTTTTTAAATAAAATCTCTTCAGAATTAATCTTTTTCTGAAGACCAGTCATTTCAGTTGGAAGTTGTATTCGAGAGAGAGAGAGGAATGCGCACACACACAAAATATCCTGAGGCAGAGTATAATGAGGTATAATCTGTCCGTCCCCACATAAAATAAAACCATCCACCTTTACGATTATAGACTAGGCTCGATTAAATTGGATGGTTTGAAAAAAAAACGTTTGTATTTATTTCATTGCATTTAAGAGATTGCAGGATGTAAAACGGTAACTCACGCTGGATCGCACTTTTGGGAAGAAATGTGGCAAATTGTTGTTGAAGGGTGTATGTATTTAAGTTCAAAAGTGATGAGAGCAGAATTTGGCCATTCGACCTATCAAGTCTAATCCGCCATTCAATCCTGGCTGATCTATCTCTCCCTCCAAACCCCATTCCCCTGCCTGCTCCCCATTACCCCTGACACCCATGCTAATCAAGAATCTATCTATCTCTGCCATAAAAATATCCGTTCACTAATGTGTCAGAACTTGGTGACTGTAGATTACTATCTATTATCGGAGCTATTTTATAATTAAAGACGATAGCCCTGCACGGAAATGAGAAGATGGGTGATCTGCTGATGGAGGGAAAAGATGACAGAATGAGTGGTCTTCAAAGGGACTCGCCAATCCCCTTCAATAATAGCGCTGATTTTAAAACGAGATCCTTCTGTGGATGGGTAAGGTCATAAAATCTCTCTTACAAACGTCGATAATTTCTTTCTTCCCCACGTTTTTATTCTTTCTGTCAGTACACGCTAAATATAAAATTGGAAAAAAAAATGTCCATGCTTTGGGCAGCTAACTTCTTTTGTAAATAACTGGGGTCACAGAGTCCATGACGTACGGGTGGGTGTCCGTGTTTACAGAGGAATTGCAAGTTGCTGAAATTGGGTTGGGTCCAGATTCCATCACTCACTGGAGTTTCTTGGTTTCTTGGTCCTCCAAAATATTCCAAATGGAATTTAAACTGGAGGTGGTGGAGGGAGGACTTAAGCCCGAAAGGGTTTTTGGGAAGAAAGAGCGTCCTTACACTTAGTTCCATCTGGTTGGGTAACTCTAGGGAAGGTTGAAGACTCTTCCATGCTTTAATTGTGCGGGGGAAGAATGAATTGCTGTACACATCTGTCTTGGTAGCTGGTATCTCAAATCGGATCGGGTTCTTTGATTGTCGGTGGTTGCAAGGGATCCTGGCGTATAAACCGTGGGAAATGTTGCCGTCACACTTTCAACACAGTTGTAAGACTGCAAAAAGAGAATTGCGTGCCAGATTACTGGCAGTCATAAGATGGTAAGGAGCCGAATTGGGACGTTTGGCCCATCGGTATTAGTCTAGTAGGAATGTGTGATATTTGTGATAGGTGGACTTGAATATTGGTATTGGTTTGTGATTGTCACCTGTCCCGCGATGCAGTGAAAAAACTTGTTCAAGATGGTACTGCAGATGCTGGAAAAATCGAAGGCGGATAAAAATGCTGGAGAAACTCAGCGGGTGAGGCAGCATCTATGGAGCGAAGGAATAGGCGAAGTTTCGGGTCGACGATGCCTCGCCCGCTGAGTTTCTCCAGCATTTTTCTCTACCTGTGGAAAAACATTGTTTTGTCTGCTATTTGGGCAAAGCTGATACAATTATACCGTACTTGAATACAACAGTGTATAAAAGAAGGGAGGCAGAGTGCAGAATGTAGCGCTCCAGCTCCAGAAACAGTTTGGGTTATACAGAGCAAGTGCTACATCGAGGGAGAGTGGGAATACATCCTTAGTTTAGGAGACATTCATTCACGAGTCTGACAACGGCGATTTAGACACAGCGAGGAAACAGGCCATTAGGCCCTCTCACTGCGCGCCGACCAGCGATCTCCGCACACTAACACTACCCGACACACACACACACGCACACACACACACACACTACACGACACACACACGCACACACAATTTGCAATTCTACTAAGCCAATTAGCCTATCAACCTGTACGTCTTTGGAGAGTGGGAAGAAAGCGGAGCACCCGGAGAGAAGCCGCGCAGGTCAGGAGTAAGAACGTACAAACTCCGTGCGGACAAGCACCCGTAGTCAGGATCGAACTTGGGTCTCTGGCGCCGTAAGGTAGCAACTCTACCTCTGTGTCGCCCGTGTTCTTGAATGCAGTGGTGCGAGCTTTCAAGCTTGTGCATCTTCTGCCCGACGGAGGATGGAGGGAGAGTGGATGGTCGGGGTTTGGAACGGTCCCTCATTGTGTTGGTTGCTTACCCAAGGGGATCGCAAAGTCCGGATGGAATCATTGGAACGTAAGGCTGGTTTGTGCGATGGACTGAGCCGAGTCCGCAACTCCGCCATTTCTTATGGTCTTTGGCAGAACACTTGCTGTAACCAAGCTGTGAATGCATGCGAATAGGATGCTTTTTATGATGCCTCTGTAGAAATTTGTAGCGATTGAATGTCACGACCGCTGCTGGTGCTGATGGATTGTTAATAGCAGCTGATCTATCCGGGGGAATAAGTGGAAGAAGATAAGGAGAGCAGAGGAAACGAGAATAAAACAAAAGTCTTGATAACTGTGAGGTATAAAACAGAATTGACTAAATAGACAATAGGTGCAGGAGTAGGCCATTCGGCCCTTTGAGCCATTCAATATGATTATGGCGGATCATCCACAATCTGTACTCTGTTCCTTGCCTTCTCGCCATATCCCCAGGCTCCGCTATCTTTTAAGAGCTCTATCTAAAGGGCCTGTCCCACCAGCATGCGATTGCTTGCGTTTAGCGCGACCAAACGTAGTCGCTTGTGGCGTACGGCCTCGTGGGGCCGGTCCCAATTTGAACCGCGGAGGCGTATGAAGTTGTATGGAGCTGGTCCTGACATCATGCTCACCAATCAGCTGGGCAGGAGGCAGGCCAACTGAATGTGGACGTCGCGCGGCGTCTCTCTTGAAAGCATCCAGAGAATTGGCCTCCATTGCCTTCTGAGGCAGAGAATTCCACAGATTCACAACTCTCTGGGTGAAAAAGTTTTTCCTCATCTCAGTTCTAAATGGCCCATCCCTAATTCTTAAACTGTGGCCCCTGGTTCTGGACTCCCCCAACATTGGGATCATGTTTCCAGGATCATTTAAATATGCAATAGTTCAGGCAGCATCTCAGGATAGAGGAAGGCAGAGTTAACATTTCGGGCTAATGTCCTTTCATTGGAATTGGCCAGTGCTGCTAAAACTGGATATCAGAAATTCTCAATGGTACTTTTTCAATGGTACTTTATATATCACATGTACTGAGGTACAGTGAAATTCATTTTTGCAAATAGTTCAGTACAAGTGTCAGGTACTTGATCAGGCATCAAGTTCAGGACAATATTTTAGTGCTGATGTATAATGATTCTTGTACTGGGCAACCAACAAAAGCATTTCACTGTTACCTCAGTACACGCGACAATAAACCAAACTAACCTGAACTGAGATGAGAAGGAAGACGAAAAAATGCTGGTGAACTTCTTCAAGGTAGACGTACCTTTCTTTAGTCAGAGGGTGGTGAATCTGTGGAAGTCACTGGCATAGAAGGCTGTGGAGGAGGCCAAGTCAGTGGATATGTTTATGGCGGAGATTGAGAGATTCTTGATTAGTACGGGTGTCGGGGGTCATGGGGAGAAGGCAGGAGAATGGGGTTGAGAGGGAGAGACAGATCAGCCATGATTGAATGGCTGAGTGGACTTGATGGGCTGAATGGTCTAATTCTGCTCCTATCACTTGTGAAGATGTTCAGAGCAGCAGTGTTCCAGGTTTCACAACGCCAACCAGCATAAGGTGTTGGTGCAGCCCCGATAAGGCAGCCGCCCGCGCATGTCAAATGAGCCGGATTTCTTGCTAACTAAACTTAACAAGGTATCAGAAACAAGAGGGCATAGGTTTAAGACAGAGTTTAAAAGACAGAGTATTATAGTGTAGAAAAGGCCCTTCGGCCCAGCTTGACCACGACGACCAACCTGCCCCATCTACACTAGCCCCTGCATTTGGCCCATATTCCTCTGAAGCTATCCTGTCCCTGGACCTGTCCAAATGTTTCTTAAATGTTGTGATAGGATCTTCTTTAACGACTTCCTCCGCAGCTCTTTCCACACACCCACCACCCTTTGCATGGAAAAGATGCCCCTCGGGTTCCTATTACATATTTTCCCCCCCTCACCTTAAACCTATGGTTTAAATCTTAAATCTGGTTGTTGAATCCTCTACTCTTGGTACATCTGAGAGGAAAGTTTTGCTTTAAGAAAGTAGTTGATATCTGGAATGCACTGCCAGAGGATGTGGTGGAATCAGATATAATTACTATTTTTATGAAGCATTTAGGCACTTAAATAGTCCCTGCAGAGAAGGATATGGTTATATTGCGGGAAACCGGGATTCACGTTGATGGGCAAAACAGTGGGCGTGGAAGTGGTGGGAAAAGGGGTCTGTTTCTGTGCTGTACGACTGTCGGACCAGATTAGCAGCGTTTAAATGGACAACATGGGTGTGTCAGGCCACTTCCTTCAACTCAAGCTCAGGACCAAAGTGGAGGAGCTGGTACACCGTGGTGAGTCATTAAACAATACTTCAGGTAACAGCAGAAGATGCACACGGTGTTATTGCGCAGAAGAACATGAACTTCTCCCTGGTGACCAGTTAACTATTTACCCTTCAATTAAACACATTCTGCGTCACTCCGAGTTCTCATTTATTATCTCTTCCACAACTGTGACTGCAATTATATACCTACATTGCTCTTGTTGTTTTGGACGTACTCATAATCTCTTCTTTCGTGTCCATCATCTATGTTTCAAATGTTCGGCCAGGCTCTTCCACAGTGGACAGCCTTCTCTTTTGCCACCGCTAGATCTCCCAGGCAGCTATGTTCACCAAGCCATGGGCATCTTGGTAGGTGTAGGAACTGCAGATGCTGGTTTGCACCGAAGATTAACGTTTCGGGTTGAGACCTGTCAAAGGCCAAAACATCACCCTTTCCTTCTATCCAGAAATGCTGCCTGTCCTGCTGAGTTACTCCAGCATTGTGTGTCTATCTTTTTGTCGTAAATATAACTTTTTTTCAGGAATACTTTTTAACAACATTTTAAAAAGGATGTTTTAAAAAATGATTTTCTTGGCTCCCAATGAGATGAACGGATAGTACTTTTTAAAATAGAGTTTAATTTCAAATGGTGATTGTTACCAGATTGTTACCAGGTGATTGGTACATCGGGCTGCCCGGAGCGGCGACTGCGGAGGGCTCGGGGGGGCCCTGACCGCAGGTGAACATCAGGAACATTAGAGGAAGGTGACTGACTTTGGTGCCTTCCCTCACAGTGGGAAACCTTTGATTCTGCTGTGTGGGGATGTTTTATGTTGAACTCTATCGTGTGTATGGTGATCACATTTCACTGTGCCAACTGGCACATGTGACAAATGTATCTTGTATCTTGTAAGAGCCATTTTTTAAAATAACGCTAGCTACCATTCTCGAGTGCAAACAGCAGGTACTCATGTTCCTAGTCCAAGTTCAAGAGAGTTTATTGTCATGTGTCCCTGATAGGACAATGACATTCTTGCTCTGCTCCAGCACAACAGAACATAGTAGGCATTGACTGCAAAACAGATCAGTGTGTCCATATACCCTTATATAAATATATACACACATGAATAAATAAACTGATAAAGTGCAAATAACAGATAAAGGGGTATTAATGTTCAGAGTTTTGTCCGAGCCGAGTTTAATAGCCTGATGGCTGTGGGGAAGTAGCTATTCCTGAACCGGGTCGTTGCAGTCTTCAGGCTCCTGTACCTTCCACCTGAAGGTAGCCGGGAGATGAGTGTGTGGCCAGGATGGTTATTATTTCTGTAGATCTGTGCGATCTCTCAGATTTTGCCTTTCCCCGTTCATTTTGTTTAAAGAAAGAGGGGAGCGTTAGAGAGAAATTATGAGAATAAAGTTCGGTTCCCGAAATAAAATAACAGACCAACCAGTTTACAGAGCAGCAACAACGAGCCCTTCTGGATTCAGTGAGAAGTAAAGAAAATCTTTGATGACCATATAATGTCAACTGTAATCACAAGGGTCCATTCCCAAAACGTCACCTATCCATGTTCTCCAGAGATGCTGCCGGTCCCGCCAAGTTACACCAGCACTGTGTGTTGAAAAAAAAATCACAACAGTAACTTTGGATGAGGTTTGAGTGGTCATCTCTCCCTCTCTCCCCCTCTCATAATTATTGACATCATAGTGTTGAGGTTTATTATTGCCATGTACTTTTGCCATAAGCTTTTGATGGCGTACTATCAAATCAGATAATACTACAGCTGCTCCTCGACCTACGATGAGGTTATGTTATGTTCTGATAAACCCATCGTAAATCCCGTAAGTCGAAAAAGCATTTAATACAATTTGATCACGTGACCAGACGTGAGCTGTGGCTCGCTGCCGTTGCCCAGCGTTTGCACCCTCGTAAAGTCGAGATATTGTAAGTCGAAGCATCATAAAATGGGGAGCATCTGTATACATAAATGCAATCAAGCTGAGCTCAGGCACACACCACATCACCCACTTTTTAACATCTTTCCAAATATTCCACATTAACCTGCAGCAGCATCCAGTTCTGAACAAAACAACATCGTGGCATGTAAATGTGTGTAGTTTATTGTCACGTACACCAAGGTCCAGTGAAAAGCTTTTGTTGCACGCTAACTAATCAGCGGAAAGACTTTACACGATTATAATCGAGCCGTCCACAGCGTACAGATACAAGATGAAGGGAATAACGTTTAGTGCAAGATAAAGTCCAGTAGTGTCTGATGAGAGATAGTCCGAGGGTCTGCAATGAGGTGGATTGTAGTTCAGGACCGTTCTCTAGGAGAGGGGGGGAGATGACCACTCTAGGTGTTGGTAGGATGGTTCCGTTGCCTGATAACATCTGGGAAGAAACTGTCCCTGAATCTGGAGGTGTGCATGTCCACACCTCTGTACCTTTTGCCTGATGGGAGGTGGGAAAAGAGGGAATGACCGGGGTTAGACTGGTCCTTGGTTGTGCTGCTGGACTTGCCGAGGCAGCGTGAGGTGTCAATGGAAGGGAGGTGATGGTCTGGGCTGTCACATCATTAGCTTCAGCTATGCGTTTCTTTAATTCCATTTGGACCTTTTTGACGGTCTTACAAACTCCAGTGTAACCTTGAGGAAGAGCATCCCACCTGATGGGGCAAGTAACTGCCCTCGGGACCCAAACATGCATGCCCAAGGTCTTGAGTAAATCCAGAATGTTGGAGGTCCAGTGGCCACAGAGCGACCAGGTCACAACCTGAGAGCCTCGTTTAACTCGCTGTACCAGGCAGTAGTGTAGAGACCATTTCTGACATGTTCTTTCAGTTAAAACCCTTACGAACTTGGCATCTTTGTAAATTGATAGGCAATAATATTAATTTGTCCGCATTTTCTCCTCTGCAATTGAGAGGTAGAGAACTCAATTGGAGTTGGCCCACACTACCCCTCGAGTCTTTACAACCATCCCGTTAGATTACAGTACCTGATCAGTACCTTGCCCCCACTTGTCTTTGCTCTATATCCTTTCAACCTTGTTCTGAAAGTATACTTTTCCTCCTCATTATCCCAGCTAGTATTAGTTTCTCTATCTCAATTTGAGCTTGAAGCTGAATTGCCTAACGAAGACAATCCAATGTGCTTCCGTGGGTGTGTGGGAAGGAATTGCGAGTGCTGTTTTGGGTGATGTTTCGGGTCAGAACCCTCCCTCAGACTGAAAGGTGGGGGGGGGGGGGGGGGGGGGGGGAGGGGGGAGAGAGTGTTGGGAACTGAAGGTGAGAAAACTGGAGGTGAGGGCCGGCAACAGATGACCTCTGGAACAGTGCAGTCCACAATGGCCCTTTGTTGGCTGGGGAAGATGTACCAATGACAGGGATACAAGGATGCCAGCAGTGGAACTCGTAGAATAACTAGGGTGGGGTAGGGGCGGGAAGGAAGGAATGCAGGAGCTGCTGGAAATTGGAGAAATCAACATTCATACCACTGGTGTAAGAAAGAACTGCAGATGCTGGTAAAATCAAAGGTAGGCTCAAAATGCTGGTGTAACTCAGCGGGTGAGGCAGCATCTATGGAGAGAAGGAATGGGCGACGTTTCGGGTCGAGACCCTTCTTCAGGCGGGACAAAGATAGAATGCAGTCGGAGACAGTAAGACTAGCGGGAGAACTGGGAAAGGGAAGGAGAGAGAAAGCAAGGGCTATCTGAAGTTAGAGAGGTCAATGTTCATACCCATTGAGTGTAAACTACCCAAGCGAAATATGAGGTGCTGTTCCTCCAGTTTGCACTGGGCCTCACTCTGATAGTGGAAGAGGCCCAGGACAGAAAGGTCAGTGTGGGAATGGGAGGGGGGGTTGAAGTGCTGGGCCACCGGGAGATCAGATGGGTTCAGACGGACTGAACGGAGGTGTTCAGCGAAACATACCGCTGTGTTGTAAACTGCTCTTTATTCCTGGATAATACCTCTCATGTTGCATTGCCTGAATGAACAAATGAATACAAATGCTGATGTATTGTAGACTCCCTAAATACTCCCAATGTTGCTCCATACTTTCCCTGGAAGACCCTGCTTGCACTTAGAGTCTTGCTGGATGATTGTGCAGACATATTCTAATCTAGCCTATAAAGGTTTCCTTAATATATGTCTGAAGAAGGGTTTCGGCCTGAAACGTTGCCTATTTCCTTCGCTCCGTAGATGCTGCTGCACCCGCTGAGTTTCTCCAGCACTTTCGTCTACCTTCGATTTTCCAGCATCTGCAGTTCCTTCTTAAACTCCTTAATACACCTCTTTGCAGGTAGATGAGTGTGGCACTTGGGATTCTCGTTTGAGCAGTATAAGCAACAGATGATTTCATTCAATGCACACAAGTCCTGTCTTGTTCAATTGCACTCATTTTATAGTTTCTCCAACCATGTCTTATTGATTTTTATTACTGCTTTCAAGTCTGTTTATAGCACAGGAAGGTGTAAACTGTTGTACCAAATCATGCTAAAATGAGGTGGAAAGAGGTATTTTACCAATCCACGCATGATGTAAAAGGCACATTGTTGAAGGAGTATGTTGGGGAATTTGGGTACCACCCTTACTTTTTGACACGTGCTTCTTAAAGCAACACTGATATTTTCAGATAATTTAGGAACCGTTAACAGACCAGAGATAGTAAATGTAGAAACAAAGAACTGCAGATGCTTGTTTATACCAAAGCTGAACACAAAATTGCTGGAGTAACGCAGCGGGTTAGGCAACGCCTCTGGAGAAAAAGGGTGGATCACGTCTTGGGTCGTGACCCTTCCGACTTCAGAGTCTGAAGAAGGGTCCCAGCCTGAAATGTCACCCATCCTTTTCTCCAGAATTGCTGCCGATCCCGCTGAGTTACTTCAGCACTTTGTATCCTTCAGAGATAGTAAATGTTGGATTTCACAGAACGGGCAACAACTGTGAAAAGAGTTTACATTTTCGGTCAAAGATCCTTTGCAAATGCTATTATACAGTGGGATACAGGGGTGTGCTGCTATAAACCTAGACAACTATCTGGAACGCCAAATTGTTAATGCATTGGTATCAATTTTAACTTGACTGCTTGAAAATCGTCAATTTGTGCACTAAAATAAAATCATGGAAGTAAGGCAATTTTGGAGTCCAGGGGAAAAATCTCTACTGGAATATGTTAAAATGTTACCGTAAGCGTGTCGTTTTTTTCGCGAATATGTGATCACGCTTGCGCACGCATGCACACTCACACTTTTTTAAAGACCACCTTTAAAGAGATCCCCCAACCTCTGAGATTGAGATCCCCCAATCTCTGCAACCTCCATTCAAGCCTGGAGGCCTCCATATCTCTGAGCTTGCCTATTTTCGGTTTCCCATGCATGATTTTCTTTGGCTTCTTATTTTCAGCCGCACCAAATTTTACAAGTTATTCACATTTAAAACGTCAAAAAATTTACTTTTCACTTAACTTCTCAGTGTCAAAAAACACATCCTTGCAGGCCCTGTCTGCAATAGTGTTGCAATCACAGGACACTGAGTCCTGGCAGCAAGTGAAATCCAATTCTTTTTTTCTGGTATTTTTTTTAAAGTTTAAAATGAGGGAGGGTGAATAAGGGGACATATGCCGCCTCTGCACAGTTGGAGCCTATGTGTGAGTGGTGGAATATTGCGTTGGGGGAACGGGTGAGTGGTGGAATAGGCCTCCAGTGGGGGCTATGGGTGAGTGGTGGAATATCCTGTTGGGGGAACGGGCTGCATTGGGGACCAGGCCTCCCGTGTGACAGGGACCCAACCGGTCCCACTTGGTCTGGTGTTCCTTTAAAAGGCTCCTTTAAATGTAAACACAAAATGCTGGAGGCAGAGGGTCAGGCAGCAACTCTGGAGAAAAATAATATGTGATGTTTCTGGTTGAGACTCTTCTTCTCGTCCTGAAAGGTCACCTATTCCTTGTCTCCAAAGTTGCGGCTTGACCTGCTGAGTTACTCCAGCATTTTGTGTCTATCTTCGGTGAAAACCAGCATCTGCAGTTCCGTCCTATCCTTTGCATATAGGTTATATCATTTCTGCACCGACATGTTGCTGTTATCTCCTCATGAGGATAAATGCCACAGAGCATTGAGCAATACAGCGCAGGAACGGTGGCGCAGCGGTAGAGTTGCTGCCTTACAGCGCCTACTGCGCCAGATACCCAGGTTCAATCCTGACTACGGGTGCTGTCTGGATGGGAGTTTGTACGTTCTCTCCATCACCGCGTGGGTTTTCTCTGAGATTTTCAGTTTCCTCCAAAGACGTACATGTTTGTAGGTTAATTGGCTTGGTTTAAAAGTAAAAGTTGTCCCCTCTGTGGGATAGTGTTTATGTGCGGGGATCGCTGGTCGGTGCGGACTCGTTGGGCCGAAGGGCCTGTTTCTGCGCTATCTCTCGAAAGTAAACAAGCCGTTTGGCCCACAATGTCAGTACTGACCATGATGCCAATTTAGATCTATCCCATCCACATGCATATGGCCTATATACCCTCTTCTCCCTGCTTGCTCATGTGCCATATTTTCTCATGAAATATTGTGCTAAGTTATAGATACTGCATAAATTTGTTGTGTACTACAAATTGTCAAGCTTTAATATTTTGGTTGTGGACCTGTTGTTTTTAGATGCAACATTGGAGTGACATTGTTGAACTCTTGATTAAATTTGATAGGGAAGATTTATTCAACATTTTCATACGACATACACTGTCCCCTCTCCAACTGTTATAATAATGTTTTTTACTGGTATACGTTGGAACGGTGACGACAAACAAGGACTTAAATTGTTGGAACTCTTTGCAGCCCAGATTTTGTTTTTGCTTTTTTTTTTCCCCCCATTTTCTTTAGTTTAGGTTTTTTTTCTCTCTTTTATTCTCTTTTTTTTATCATTTTGTTTTTGTACATACAAGTTCTCTTTTAAACACTTAACTATATTTACATAGAGACCGGGAGATCTATATTCAATGTGTATTTTGACACTGGACTCATATTTAGGTTGTACCTGCCATTAATGTAACCCTGATCCCTATGTATCAATACCATCGTTATGTATATCATTACTTTTTTGTTCTTTTGTTTTTGCTTTTGAAAAAAAACGAATTAAAAGATTTTAAAAGAAAGAAAGGAGGATGCGACAAAAGCATGCGCCGGAGGGAGTCAACTGGTCGAGCAGCATTTGGAGGGATGGGTGGCAGGGAGGGGAGAAATGGCAACATTGCCTCCACCACCTTCAAGGCGACCCCATCTTCCTGCCTCCACCCCTTTCGCTTTCCGTAGAGATCACAACCTCTGCAACTCCTTGGTCCTCTTGTCCCTTCCCACACACCACCCCGTCTTTTCCTCAGGCACTTTTCCTTGCAATCACTGGAGATGCAACTCTGGTCCCTCCACCTCCTCTCTTGCATCCTTCCAGGGACTCCAGCAGCCGAGATCTGCTGGATCTCCTGGTCGCTAACCATTCCCACTCCTCTTCCCATTTCCTATATCAATGTTTCTGTCCTACGGTGCCATCTGTATGGAGTTTGTACCTTCTCAGTCACCAGCGGATAATAATAGAATATTGACTGGCCTTGAGGGGGATACGACATATATTGCCTGAAGTAGATTCATATTGCCCGAGTCGAAGACGAGGGCAATATG
The DNA here is from genome assembly GCA_035221665.1 of Okamejei kenojei. Taxonomy (NCBI): domain Eukaryota; kingdom Metazoa; phylum Chordata; class Chondrichthyes; order Rajiformes; family Rajidae; genus Okamejei; species Okamejei kenojei. Next base: position 74,127,440 of record CM069140.1, on the reverse strand, counting down.
GATCTAGTGAGGGCAATATATGTTGTATCTCCCGAAAGAGGACAGTCAATATTGTTATTATTACCCATTATCAGACATCTAGAGGAAAATCTGAACATCTCATATGATATGAATGTATCTATACATTTTGCAATATGCATTGCAACATTGTAAATAAGGGTACTAAAACCATTCCAACATTGTAAATAAGGGTACTAAAACAATGTAACATTTATGTTTCATTTATGTAATTTATGTAATTCATTTATGTGACAATGTGAAGGTCGAACTTTTAAATCGCGAACCTCTTCTTGCAACCGGCTGCCATTTTGTTTGTTTTGAGAATAAATTTTAAATTTCGCACGCAGCGTCACGTTGCCGTCACGCAGCGTCACGTTGCCAAGTTCCCGGATGTGAGACCAGGGGAATATAAGACTATATTCCCCGCTGTTTAAACAGGTAAAGTCCATAGGCGTTCGCTAGAAAGGGGAATATAAGAAAATATTCCCCTGTTACCCCTGCTGGCAGTAAAAAGGAAGGGAATACAATTTCGTAAAAGCATACCTCAGATGGGTGATATGGGTAATAATATACAATATGCAGGGACCCACTCGATCAACAGTGGCTACACAGCGAATGCAGCGCCGGAGACCCGGGTTCAATCCCGACTACGAGTGCTGTCTGTACGGAGTTTGTACGTTCTCCCCGTTACCGCGTGGGTTTTCTCTGAGATCTACATGGTAAATAGTAGGGAATTGAGGAATGCTGTGGAACAGAGGGATCTAGGAATAACCGTGCATAGTTCCCTGAAGGTGGAATCGCATGTAGATAGGGTGGTAAAGAAAGCCTTTGGTGTGCTGGCCTTTATAAATCAGAGCATTGAATATAGGAGTAGGGAAGTAATGTTAAAATTGTACAAGGCATTGGTAAGACCAATTCTGGAGTATGGTGTACAATTTTGGTCGCCTAGTTATAGGAAGGATGTCAACAAAATAGAGAGAGTACAGAGGAGATTTACTAGAATGTTGCCAGGGTTCCAGCAACTATGTTACAGAGAAAGGTTGAACAAGTTAGGTCTTTATTCTTTGGAGCGCAGAAGGTTAAGGGGGGACTTGATTGAGGTCTTTAAAATGATGAAAGGGATATACAGAGTTGACGTGGATACGTTTTTCCCATTGAGGGTAGGGAAGATTCAAACAAGAGGGCATGACATGAGAATTAAGGGACAGAAGTTTAGGGGTAACGTGAGGGGGAACTTCTTTACTCAGAGGGTGGTGGCTGTGTGGAATGAGCTTCCAGCAGAAGTGGTGGAGGCAGGATCGATTTTAACATTTAAAAGTAAAGTGGATAGGTATATGGACGTGAAGGGAATGGAGGGGTATGGTCTGAGTGCAGCTAGATGGGACTAGGGGAAAACAAATGGTCGGCACGGACTGGAAGGGCCGAGAGGGCCTGTTTCCGTGCTGTAATTGTTATATGGTTATCTTTGGTTTTCACCCACACTCTAAAGACGTGCAGATTTGTAGATTAATTGGCTCGGTATAAAGTGTAAAGTGTCCCTAGTGTGTGTAGGATAATGTTAATGTGCGGGGATTGCTGGTCGGCGCTTACTCGGTGGGCTGAAGGGCCTGTTTCCGCGCTGTTTCTCTAAACTAAACTGAAGCCTTGAGAAAATGCAATATTCTTTCCCCCACTCCCCCAAATCTCTGGCAGTCCCATGCCTACACCCCTTCAGTGGGGAGGAAGAAGCCCGATCGCATTGACAGTCTAGAACCCATGCTTTAGGATCACTTAACAATCGGGTACAAAGGGCAGCTACAGGGCCCCACCTCCCAAACTACCCAGCTCCTGGCCCAACTACAGGGAAAACCTCTGGTCCTACATTGGCCTTGCTAGTCATAATGTACCACATGGAATGGGAATGGATGTCATCCTTGATCTCCAGGGACCTCCGAAGAAGAAGAAACCGGCGTCCCCCACTTTGTACAAAGAAATTCGAGTTTTGCAAATGGCACTCATTTGTCTGCAAACATTGTAGAATTTGCATCACCAAGGACTGTAATTATACTACATTCTGGCGTGTCAGGCTATTTACTTGAGGTTGTTTTAACCCTCTTGGCTAGAATACACTTTGGCTGCGGAAGCAATCTTATATTCACTGGTTATTCCTTTTGCCAAATTGTTCCATAATAGGTACAACAGCAGTAATACTTTCAGTAATGTTCATTCATTTAAGATACAAGTTTCCATTGCACTAACCCAAAGGGCGGCACGGTGGAGTAGCGGTAGAATTGCTGCCTCACTACGGGTGCTGTTTCTACAGAGTTTGTACGTTCTCCCCATGACCAGTGTGGGTTTTCTCCGGGATCTCTGGTTTGCTCCCACACTCCAAAGACGTACAGGTTTGTAGGTTAATTGGCTTTGTCTAATTGTAGATTGTCCCTAATGTGTGTGGAATAGTGTTAGTGTGCGGGGATCGCTGGTCGGTGCGGTCTCGGTGGGCCGAAGGTCCTGTTTCCGCGCTGTATCTCTAAAACTAAAACCTCTACAGTGATGCAGTGTTTTAACCAAATGTTACCTTGGTTGTAGGTAATCATGACTAGTCTGCATCCTGTAAAATGAAACAAATTGAATTATTTGTCATATAAAGGTTGATTGATTAGGCAATAAAATCAGTAATAAGCTGCAAAAATAATTCTAATACCACTGTGAGATGAGGTGTTTCTAGCCTTTGTTTATATTGGTCAATTAAATAGCATTAGGGACAGTGTTGGATTCACTGGAGACTGTATTTCTTCAAGATCTTTGTTAGCTAAAATCACCCTCTCTGATTTTCCTTGTATGTCTTTACCTACATCGCCATGAGCATTAAGTACAAAGTACAGTAAGTGAAGATGTAAACAAACAACTGAACAATAGTTGAGCTCTTTGACTTCTCCAATACTTCCAATGTCAAGAAATACTCCTTTGATGGTTGACCTGCCTCCAGTTTACCGATGACCACATTGGCAACATATATGGTTGTCCATATTTTGTTGCATGCAACTTCATCTCAAATTTATTGCGCAACAATGTTTAAGTTGCTGTCAACATCATTTTTCTGTAATGATGACTCGCTTGGTATATGTTCCTCTGTGTATTTCCTTAATAAAAACTCGAGAGATTTGTTTTCCAATTTCCACAGTGGAATTCCAGCATCAATGAATGCTTTGCACAGACCATTCGAAAACTCAGATGTGCGACTGGAGCCAGCAGTAAATGTAGTGAGGAGACAAGCTTGCGTATTTCCTATCTTCAGTTTCTCTGCCGCAGACTTGTGTTTAGCTGTCTGTACATGCTGGGAGATAAAGTATTTCTTCTCGTGATTCACTGCTTTCTCACATGCTTTGCAAAACAGCACACAGTTGTCTGTAGAGAATATATCACTCCCGTACACTCTCACCAAACCGTTTCGTTTTTCACAAGACGTTGACTTGTCTTGCGGGGGTAGATCCTACAGGAGCGGGCATGCAGACCTCTACAGGCAGGCCAAGTACAAGCTGAGAAGAGGAATCAGAGCTGCCAAGGAAAGGTACTCTGAGAAGTTGAGAGGCAAGTTCTCAGCAAATGACTCTTCAGTGTGGAAGGGGTTGCAAGAAATCACAAGCTACGAGGAAAACCCCCCCGCTCCTTAGACAATCGTCAGCTGACCAACGACCTGAACGAGTTCTACTGCAGGTTCGATAAACAGAAACTTAACCCTGGTACCCCCACACCCCATCCCCAACCAACACTTCACACCCTAACTCCAGCTTAACTCCAGTTTGAAAAGACTGGACCCTTCCCCACCTACTCTCTCCCCCCCCCCCCCCCCCCCCCCCCCCAATCACCACATCACACCTACTTAAAGCATGACTCTAGTCTGCAAAGACCGGACCCTTTCCCACGCACCCCTCTCCGATCACCACTTCACACCTACTCACAGCTTGACTCCAGTTTGAAAAGACTGGACCCTTTCCCACGCACCCCTCTCCAATCACCACTTAACACCCACTTACAGCCGGGTTTCGCCCCGGTGGTATAAATTTTCTTGTACGTTAAGTTACGTTAAAAAGGCAGATTTAGGCAGGCGCTCAATCGTTGAAAAGGCGTTATCTTCCTGAAATTATCGAAAAGGCACATGGCATTTATGGCAAAATCCTGGCTCTAATTATCACCCGTTTCCCTATAGCCAGTGATCAAGACATACCTATTTGAAGGTATAGCAGTATATCCTCGCAAGGCATGTGACTGAGGTGTACTTGGGTGAGCCTTCTGGGACCAGTGCCCACAGTTCTATTAGCTTTAAAAGAGTTGTGGAGAGCGACCACATTAATCGGACGGCATGGTGGCACAGCGCCAGAGTCCCGGGTTTGAAAATGACTACGTGTGCTGTCTACAGTTTGTATGTTCTCCCCGTGTCCTGCTTGAGATAATTGTAAATTGTCCCTAGTGTGTGTAGAACAGTGTTAATGTGCGGGTCGGCATGGACTCGGTGGGCGGAAGGGCCGGTTTCTGCCTTGTATCCCCCCACCCAAACTTAACTAAACCGAGTTTAAAAGACCTTTACGATTTCATCTGAAAAACTGATCCTGCAATACTGTCTCTGTAGTGGGATCTGAATCTACTTCCTGACGCAAGAGTGGTACAAATGACACCATGAGAAGAAAAGTATTGGCCAAATGCATTCCGCTGAGCCTCTTGCAAAGGATATGTTAACAAATGAAAGTTAGTTGATCTTCGATAATTACCAGTTCAGGAATTTAACATCTCCAATCCACATATGAGTCATAGTTAGCTTAGTGAGGTCATGAAGAGTCATTGGTAATTGTAGTATAGAAAGGAGCCACTGTCTTCAGAGTTAGTATCTTGGATCGAGGTGAAACAAAATTGTTTAACATACATGCCATTGGGTAAATTATGGACAATCGCTACTTTTTCGAAATGCTGCTTTGTCTGAGGCAGGGTCTACTTTCTAAAGTGCCTGTCCCACTGTACAAGGTATTTCAAGAGTTCTCCCGAGTTTCTCCTGATTCGAACTCGGAGAATTACGGTAATGGCCGCTCGTAGGTACTCGGGGCTCTCATGGGCATTTTCAACTTTTTGAAAAATCTTCACGAGTCTTCACGAGCTTACCGAGTTTCCCGAGTACCTGCCGTTAGCGTTAAGAGTCGCTAAGCGACGTCCCGAGCTCCGACGTACCCGCTACATACATTCTGCGTGCTTACCACGAGTTTGATTTTTTTTTAAACTCGGGCGAGCTCTTAAATTTCCTTGTACAGTGGGACAGCCCTTAAGGAAGGCATTCTAGTCTTGGCTAGCGAGTTTTTTTTCTTTGAGACTGTTGGAACTTTTGTGATAAAGATTATTATTTCTTAATTTGCGGAATTAAAAATATCAAGAAGGTATAAAAGCACTGAGTTGCAAGTCAACAAGATTTTTTTTAAATGCGAGAAGATAAAGGTTGAGGCTGAACAATTTAGTTTAGTTTTGAGATACAGCGCTGACCAACAATCACCTGTACACCAGTTCTATGGTACACACTAACAACAACTTACAGAAGCCAATTTACCTACAAACCTGCACATCTTTGGAACGTGGCAGGAAATCGGAGCACCCGGAGAAAACCCACGAGGTCACAGGGAGAATGTACAAACTCCATACTGACAGCACACATCAAACCCGGGTCTCTGGCGCTGTTAAGGGCCTGTCCCACTTACACGACCTTTACAGGCGACTGCCGGCACCCGTCATAGGTCGCCAAAATTTTCGACATGTTACGACTCTTTGGAGACCTCTCACAACCATAGGAGACCTCTCACCACCAAACAGGCGACCCCTGGCTACATGAGGCGGGTGACCTCTCACGACCATAGGAGACCTCTCGCGGCCATACAGCCTATGGTCGTGAGAGGTCTCCAAAGAGTTGTAGCGTCGTTCTGGTCGCCGCTGAGTTTTCAACATGTTGAAAATTTCCTAGACCTGTGACGTGTGCTGGCAGTCGCCTGTAAAGGTCGCGTAAGTGGGACAGGCCCTTAAGGCAGCAGCTCACCCCTTACAACATTGTGCTGTCCAATTGATAATGGGGAATAGAGACATCACAGAGATTGAATAGTTACTTTGGATCAGCCTTCAGAATAGAACTTTCACAGTAAAAAGGCACAAAGAAATGCCAATAACAATAGCTAATGGGATATATGGAGGAAAGAATTTAAATTATCAATCGAGTAAAAAAGGCTTTCAGGCAAACAAATGAGATTGAAGGTTGAATATTTGAAGGTCACTTGGACCTGATGATCTGTATCGTAGGTTCTTGGGGGAAGTGGTTGCAAAGATAGTGTGAAAAAAGGTTATGTCCCAAAACGTTACCTATCCATGTTCCTCAGGGATGCGGAGTGGCCTGACCTGTTGAGTTACTCCAGCAGTTTGTGTCAGTTTTTTTTAAGATAGTGGATGTGTTGTAATTAATTAGGATTCCTAGGATTCCACAGATGTCCAAGATCTGTTCAAAAACTTCACGTATAATTCCTCGATTCAAGAAAGGAGGGAGATACATGGTTGAAGACTTTAGGCCAGTTAACCTCATACATGTCACTGTGAAAATGCTGGAATCTATTATTAAGGAGGTAATGCCAATACATTTGGAAGATCATTAGGCAGGGTGGGGCAGCATGAAAGGGAAATATTGATTGACAATTATGTTCTCTACGGATGTTTACATTTTAGACCTTCGAGATACAGCACGGAAACAGGCCCTTCGGCCCACCGAGACATGGGCGACCAGCGATCACCCCAGGCACCGACACTATCCTGCATACTAGGGACAATTTACAATTTTACCAAAGCCAATGCCCCTACAAACTTGTACGTCTTTGGAGTGTAGGAGGAATCTGGAGCACCCAGAGCAAACCCACACGGTCACAGGGAGAATGTACAAACCCTGTGCAGACAGCACCCGTAGTTAGGATCGAGCCTAGGTCTCTGGCGCTGTGAGGCAGCGACTCCATCGCTATGTCACTGTGATGCCGTGTTTTCTGACGTTCTCTGAGGATGTACCATATAGACTGGAGAAAGGGGAAGCATTAGATGCTGTGCATTTGAATTTCTAAAAGGTATTGGATAAATTACCACATATGATGTTACTGCGCATACAGGATAGTGAATAATATTGTTGGCAAGGATAGGGCCACTGCTAATTAACAGAAACTAGATGGGATATTTTTGGATCAGCATTCAGTAAGTAGTTGAGTTCTCGGACCTCCATTGCTTTTAAGCTGCATTAATGACTCGGATGAAGGGACCAAGTATCCGACAGACAGAATTGATGATATAAAGATATAAGAAGTATATAAGAAAGAACTGCAGATGCTGTTTTATATCGAAGGTAGACGCAAAATGCTGGAGTAACTCAGTGGGTGAGGCAGCATCTCTGGAGAGAAGGAATGGACGACGTTTTGGGTCTGAAGAAGGGTCTTGACCCGAAACGTCGCCCATTCCTTCTCTGCAGAGATGCTGCCTCGCCCGCTGAGTTACTCCATGACATAAAGGTAGATGGATTAGCAAGGAGGAAGTCTGTGAAGGGTATGGAGTCGGGCTATAAGAAGGCAAATGGAATATAATGTGGGGAAAATGTGAGATTATCCATTTTGGGAGAAAGAATGAAAATACAAGTAATTATCTAAAGACTCTCATGAGATGTGAAAAATCATGAAGGGAATAGATCGGGTAAACGCCCAATTCTCTTGCCCAGAGTAGGGGAATCAAGAACCAGAGGACATTGGTTTAAGCTGAGGGGGGAAGGATTTAATAGGAACCTGAGGGGTACAAAGAGGAGGGAGTTGAGGCAGGGACTAGCACAACGTTTAAGAGACATTTAGACAGGTACAGGACAGGTTTGGAGGGATACGGGCCAAATGCAGGCGGGTGGTACTAGTGTAGATGGGGCACGTTGGCCAGTGTGGGCAAGTTGGGCCGAAGCACCTGTTTCCACACTGTATCACTCTGTGACGACAACATGATATAGTACGAAGGAATGAGTCCCAGTGCATGAAACCAAAAAGTGAGCACGAGGCACAGCAAGTGATTGGCAAAGCTGATGGAATGATCACGTGTGCCCAATTGTTCCGTTCCTGGTGGATATTAACTATGGAACTCTAGCAGCAGTTTTACAGGCACATTAAACACACCAGTACAACAGATAAATATACAAGAATTATTCCATGATAGTGCAAGCTAAAGTACACAGTGCAAAGTCCACAGCAGTGCGGTGCTGAGATTGGAATGTGGTTAGGGTTCTGTCTGGCTGGTTCAAGCACCTGATGGTTAATAAGGGATGGGAGAGAGGGGGAGCAATGAACTTTGGAGGATCCGGCGTGGGGGAGATCATCGGTGGGGGGGTGGGGGGGTTGGGGAGAGAACAAAGGAGAACCCAGTGTGGGGGAACCACTGTGGCGGAGAACAAAGGAAGAGCCAGCGGGGGGGGGGGGCACTTTGTAACTTTGCAAGCGCCGTATGTGGTGGCTGCATGTGGTGTCTGAACGTAAGCATGCAGATACAGCAGGCAGTGAAGAAAGCAAATGGCATGTTGAACATGATAGCAAGAGGACTTGAGTTTAGGAGCAAGGGGGTCCTACTGCAGTTGTACAGGGCCCTGGTGAGACCGCACCTGGAGTATTGTTTTAGTTTTGGTCTCCCAATTTGAGGAGGGGCATTCTTGCTATTGAGGGAGTGCAGAGTAGGTTCACAAGGTTAATTCCCGGGATGGCGGGACTGACATACGATGGAAAAAATGAATCGACTGGGCTTGCATTCAGTGGAATTTAGAAGGATAAGAGGGGATCTTACCAGAAACATATAAGACTGGACAGGCTGGGTGCAGTAAACATTTCCTGATTTTGGGTGTCCAGAACCAGGGGCCAGTTTAAGAAGGGGTAGGCCATTCAGGACTGAGATGAGGAGGAGGATAAAGTTGATCTTGAACCTGCCTGTAAAGGTTCTTAAGCTCCTGTGTCACCTTCCCGATGGTAGCTGTGAGATGAGAGGATAGTGTGGGTCTGATTTTAGTTGCATTCTTTAGGCAATGCTCTCTCTAGATCCCTTAAGGGCCTGTCCCACCAGCATGCGACACCATGCGGTGAGCGCGACCTAACATGGTTGCTTGAGCCGTCCGGCCTCGCGGGGCCGGTCCCACTTCGATCGCCGGAGTCGTATGGAGTTGTGCGGGGCTGGTCCCGACATCGCGCGAGGCTCCGAAAAACTGACCGTGTTCAAAAATTCCGCGCGGCAACGGCCTGTCGGCCCGCAGCCGCCTCGACGCATTACGCACCGCCTCGACATCGTGCCTCCGTGACCCTCTCTATATGTGCCTCCCTGGCCCTCTCTGTGTGTGCCTCCGTGGCCCTCTCTCTGTGTGCCTCCATGCCCCTCTGTGTGTGTGTCCCTCTCTGTCCTTGCAAACTTACCGCGGACTTCGCTCCAACTTCGCGCCATGTCGCGCCGCTCACCTGACCTCCGCGCGGCCCCCGCTGCCGGTTTGGTCGCGCTCGCCGCATGGAGTCGCATGCTGGTGGGACAGGCCCTTTTCTTTCTGGGCTTTCCGATCACTGATGCAATCAGTCAGTATTCTCCCCACTGTAGAACTGGCAAAGTGTAAGATTTCTAAGCGTTTAGCTTAGTTTAGAGTTGTAGCGCAGAAAAAGGCCATTCGGCCCGCCGAGTCCTCCTCGACCAGCGATCCCTGTACACTAGCACTATCCTGCTCACGAGGGACAATTTACAATTTTAATCGAATCCAAATTGACCTACAAGCATTACGTCTTTGAAGTGTGGGAGGAAACTGGAGTGGCCGAGGAAGACCCACGCGGTCACGGGGAGAACAAGAAGATAGACACAAAAAGCTGGAGTAACTCGATGGGTCAGGCAGCATGCCTGGAGAAAAGGAATAGGTGACCTTTCGGGTCAAGACCCTTCTTCAGACAGAGTCAGGGGAAAGGGAAACGAGAGATATAGACAATACGCGCAGGAGTAGGCCATTCGGCCCTTCGATAGTGATGTAGAGATATGGAACAAATGAATGAAAGATATGCAAAAAGTAAAGCTGAGCAAGGAAAGGTGGAGCCCACAATGATCCATTGTTGGCTGGTGGGATAGGTGGGAACGAGTTATACAGACAATGAAACTCAACAGGACGACAGTGCAACTGGTAGGACAACTAAGGTGAGGGGAAAGATGGCAAGACAGGGGATGCTGTGAGGATATGTCGTGCTGAGGCCAGGATTGGATCAGCCTACTGAATGGCGGGCTGCAGGTTTGTGGGAACAACTGATCTACTCCTCTTCCAGTTTTATCCATTTCTTCAGTCATTCGCACCACTTCAAATAGTGTTAGTTCCGATCTCCCACCTTTTATAACTTCTGTAAAGTACTTTGGAATAAGTAGCATATTTCCAGCGAAATTCACGTTACTGCTTTAGCTTCCACTGTTGACATGAAGTATAGTCGGTCGTCATTCTTGTTGAATGTTAGTTGGATCTGTCAGTGGAAACATGGATATTCTGTCCTCCGCTCTTTCATATTTGCGCAGTCTGCTGCGTAGAAGAGAAAAACCTACATGTCAAAATGGATGTTTCTCAGAAGGTGCTGTCGGGAGCATGGTACTGTAGGCAGAATGGAACTCTTCTGTTCTGTACACATCCATTTTGAGGATAACACATTTTTTTGTTCTGTGCAACAGCACTGTACAGATAGTAAATTTAAACCTCAAGAACTGAAGAAAGAGCAAGGGAGTCATGACTGTGTTTCCACGAACATATCCAAGAAACATTCGACGAGAAGAATGACCGACCCTATTCCATGCAGACGGTGTAAGCAGTATGTAGTTTATGGGATTTTCCAGACACGACTGGAATAGATGGGGTAAGACGCACACAGTCTCCTGCCCAGAGTAGGAGAATCGAGAACCAGAGGACATAACTTTAAGGTGAGGGGGGGGCGGAGATTTTATAGGAATCTGGAGGGGTAACTTTTTCATGCTAAGTGTGGTGGGCGCATGGAACCAGCTGCCGGAGGAGGTAGTCGAGGCAGGGACTGTTGCAACATTTAAGAAGCAGTTGGACAGGTACATGGGTAGGACACGTTTAGAGGGATATGGGCCAAATGCAGGCAAGTGGGACTTCCGTAGGTGGGACATGTTGGCGGGTGTGGGCAAGTTGGGTCGAAGGGCTTGTTTCCACTTTGTATGACTCTATAACATGCTACTTATTACCAAAGTGAAATGCTGGAATTATCAGGTAAGAAATTGTGAATAACACCGATTTAATTAGCAGGAATACCTGAAGAAAAGAAGAAATGGGAGCATTAGTAAAGTCTGGAGAAGGGTTTTGGCCCGAAACGTTGCCTATTTCCTTCGCTCCATAGATGCTGCTGCACCCGCTGAGTTTCTCCAGCACTTTTGTCTACCTTCGATTTTCCGGCATCTGCAGTTCCTTCTTAAACAGCATTAGTAAACCAGTCGTCTCCGCATGCAAGCTCAGCAGTTCAGTAACATGGATGATCCAATTTTGGCCTCAGCACCATGTTGTCAGCTGCTCCTCATAGCTTTTGGCCTTCCTTGTTTAAGTTGCTGTCTATTGTCTGCCTGAAAATTCCACTGCTTTGCTCTTCTCCTATGGTACTTGAGGTACGAGGAGATAAATGCGTATTGTGGTAAAGCACGCTCTTGTGACAGGAGTCCTTCACTTGAAGGACAAAGTACTGAATAGCTGAAAACCAAACGGTCGACTACAGGTCCACCACTGATTTTTCAGGCAACTGGTGGTCCGGCATTCCTTTAATCCAGAAAAAATTGCCGCCCCCCCCCCCTGAGAGTCCCCCCGAAAATGTGGCTCTGAGGCCAGGTGATGAGGCCGATCCCTACCTCATCGGGACTTCCGCGGCCAATCGGCGGGTTGAATTTGCCCCCCTGCGGCCCCGGGCTCTGGAACTCCGGCCGGGCCAGAGCCAACAGATCCGTTCCCATAGCCGACATCCAGGGTTGACCTTGCAGGCCGTTATCTCGGCCCCTCAGCAGCCTGGGCAGACCGTTCCTGTACTGTTCAAGTCCCCTCAGAGGCCGTGACCTCAGTTGACCCGGAAAAATGGATAATCCAGAAAGGCACGGGAACCAAAGATGCGGGAAAATCGGTGGTGGACCTGTAGTATGTCGGACCAGGCAAGGCCAAAGTGCATTTAGGCGGTGTTTGTATGCAATATATTTTGTTTACTGCCTCTAGCTTAATTTGCTCTTTTCTTTTGTATTCTCAAGGTTTCCTTCACTTGATGCTCATGAGAGAGTCATGATGGTGATCTTTTAGGAATTCCCCGTAGCATGGCCGCTTTTAGATCCCAGCGCGTCACAAGGTCGTCAGTTGGGTCGAACGGTTTGGACGAGAACTTCTGCGGGCGAACGCTGAGGAACCGGAGCATAATCCACCCCGACGATTCCTCCCCCCTCCCCCAGTTGAGGTCGCGATCGCCGAAAAAGAAGCAGGAGGCCACACCGCAGCCGAGGAGCGCCAACAGCGGCAAGGTCGGCGAGTGCAGGCAGCACGGCGCCCGGGAGCCGTGGGCCAGCCCGAGGAAGAGGGGGCTGCTGTGCTCGGACAAGGACAACCACGAGAAGAAGCTGCTGGACATTTGCCAGCCGGCGTTGCCCGGCTTCAAGCGGGTGAAGCGATGCTCGCGCTCGGAGCCCGCGGACAGCCTGGAGGACCCGTCGCCCCCCGCTAGGACCGAGAAGGCTCCTCTCGAGCGCAAGGGGCTGGCCCCCAACAGCGATGGCGACTCCTCGCAGCTCAAGCGCGCCCGGCGCTTTCTTCTACTGGATGATTGTGACAAAAGGGAGATCAAAAAGATGAAGGACTTGGATGGCGGGCGCGAGGACCCGTTGCTGCTGAGGGAGGCATCTTCACACAAAGCTGCCAATGGGATCAATGAGAAAGATATTGCTGCTGCTGCTGCTGTTGCTGCTGCCTCTTCGGAGCGTAGTGAGTGTGAACCTCTTCATTTGAACCATAAACCAAAACGTGTGGATACGCGTGCACCCATTTTACCCACAGACACTGTCAGCGTTAACTCGGGCGGCCATTCCCTGCTGCTGAACGGCAGCAAGATGGCCGCCACTTCAGAGCCCGATGTGCCTTCTAGAGACTTGCAGTGGGAAGACTGCGAGACAGTCAGTGACTGCCAGTCGCAGCGGTCCGCCGCGCATCCCGCCACTGAGAACCCGGTGCAAATCAGGGAATCGGAGGAGGAGGTGGACGTGGTGGGGTACAGCTCGTCCCTGTCGCGGGAGCAGTGTTGCGGGGCGGACGCGGCCCCGGACGTGGGTCCCCTCGCGGGGGCGCCCGAGGAGTCCGCCGCGCCCGACTCCCCGTTCGATTCGCAGGAGCACAGGTACGCACTGAGAACTTCGCCCCGGAGGGCTGCCGCGGGCAAGGGCAGCCCTCAAAAGACGTGCTCGTCCCCCCGGGACTGCGGGCAGGCGGAGGATAACCTCCCCAACCCCGGCGGCGGCGACTGTGGACCGCCCGTCGGAGCGGCGGTGGCCGCGGACAGGGAACGCTGTGCGACGGTGGAGGAGGGCGACTCTCGAGCCGGAAGGGAGCCAGACGAGCCGGGGGGCGGCGGCGGCGGCTGCTGCGGTGGTGACGTGCCGGACTCGCCGGCTCAGCGGGGGCTGCACAGAGGGCTCTTGCCTGCGAGCAGGGAGAATGGCAGCCAGCTGTCTAGAGAGGAGGAAGAGGACGAGGAGCCCGATGTGTACTACTTTGAATCAGACCATGTGGCACTGAAGCACAACAAAGAGTATGTGTAACCATGGTAACCATGACAGCCGTTTTTCTTTTGTTCCCCTATTTAAAAAAAAACTACATTTTAGCCCATTTCTGCAGCACGGGGTTGAATGGAAACGGTATCGTGTTATGGACACAAAAAACTGGAGTAACTCAGCGGGACAGGCAGCATCTCTGGAGAGAAGGAATGGGTCATGAAGAAGGGTCTCGAGCCGAAACGTCACCCATTCCTTCTCCCCCGAGATGCAGCCTGTCCCGCTGAGTTACTCCAGCGTTCTGTGTCTATATCTTCGGTGTTAACCAGCATCTGCAGTTCCTTCCTACGCAGATGTCCCTTGGACATGCACTGAGTTGTTGGGAAGGACTTCAACTGTTGCTGGAGACAGACACTTGAAGCTGGAGTCACTCAGCGGGTCAGACAGCATCTTTGGAGAAAGGCTCTTAAAGATAGCAAAGTCAGGGGATAGGGGGAGAAGGCAGGAACGGGGTACTGATTGGGGATGGTCAGCCATGATCACATTGAATGGCGGTGCTGGCTCGAAGGGCCGAACGGCCTGCTCCTGCACATATTGTCTATTGTCACCTATTCCTTCTCTCCAGAGATGCCGACTGACCAGCTGAGTCACTCCAGCTTTTACTTGTCCATCTTCGGTTTAAACCGGCAACTGCAGGTCCTTCCTACACATACAATGTTGCTGACTTCTTTTGCACAGTATAGGGCATGTTGCTGGTGTGTCTGGCTGCATGCACTGGCTTGGATAGCAGATCGCTGGGGGCAACGTGACATCGAACATAGAGCCCATGTTCACAGGAGCGCTGAATGCAGCTAAGTATTCAATTGAAAAGATGTGGTGGAGAACGTGTTTTTAAACGGATCCACTGCAGCCTCTATCTCACAGAATGTACTGTGTTGAGAAGATAACCTTGACTGGAATGTATTTGGCTGCTGAAAAATACTATGAAACCATTTCCTCGTCTTATTTTGACTCTGCAATTGTGTAACAAATGCCCATTTGTTACTGGTGTATTATTCTTTGTTTTTAAATGTTTTAAGATCCCCAGAATAATTAGTATGGACCTCGGTGTTCTGCAGTGTTGCTTCCTTCAGCTGTGCACGAGCCAGATTCCCTTCCCAAAGACCCCCTGGCATTTTGCGGAGGGAATTTCAGTGTTTGCTGGCAAAAAGAAGCGTTTCCTTGAGAAAGTGGGTGAACAAATTCGTGGTCATGTTTTTGAAGTTCCTGTACCTTTTTACACTGGGGAATTGAAATCGTTTTTAATACATTTTTTTTTAAAACGCCTCCGTGCTGGGCCATTCTCAGTCACGTGTGTGACCAAAACATATGAACAATTGTGGAATACATCTCTTCTTATCCTGAAAGCGTTGCAGGTATATTGTTTTTTATTGTACATATGATTCTTTTTTTTCTCTCGAAGTTTATCAAGCGAAATGTTTACGTTATGCGGACAATGTTTAAGGTCAGAGGTCAAAGGTGACTGGTCACGTGTGTGATGACCCCCCTCCCCCCGGAAGCATTCTTTTTCATAACTCAGTTTTATCTTCGAAACTGTGAATTTTAATAAGCTGGAACGTTCATATCTTTAGCAGACATGCATTATAGTACTGTCGGCAGGAAAATAGCAATTAATAAGATTAATCTCTGACGAGATTTTTAAAAAATGTGATGACCTCTGGTCATGTGTGTGGCATTTGGTTCACTTTCCAAAGAATGGCCCTGCTGTGGTTGCCTGGCTGGCTGGCCCCTTGTGTATTCATGGGTCTGTGCTTTGTTTGGCTGCTGGCATTAGTGCGAGCAGGTGTCTCTTTGGCAACATTGAACTCAAAATCTTGCACGTGGAAAGGATGATTCATGATTATTCAAGTATTTCACGGCTTTTGAAATATTTTTGTATTTCCACAATATTCCTGTTTAGTAAATGCAGGCGTTACTGTGCAAGATGTGAATGCGGGCGGAGAGGGTGTTTCCACTAAGTGGGACAGTCCAGCACCATAGGGCACAGCCTCGAAATAAAAGGATGTACCTTCAGAAAGGAGATGAGGAGGAGGTTCTTTAGGCAGAGGGTGGTGAATCTGTGGAACTCATTGCCACAGACGGCTGTGGAGGCCGAGCCATTGGGCATATTTAAAGCGTAGATCGCCAATGTCTTGATTAGCAAAGGTATTGACGGTTACGGGGAGAAGGCAGGAGAATGGGGTTGAAAGGGAACGATTGATCAGCCGTGATTGAATGGTGGAGTCGATTCAATGGGCTGAATAACTGTTATGCTCCTATCCTTTTGAATATCTGAAGATCTTAGAAATCCTATCAATATAATTTCCAAATAAGAATAATAATAATAATAGAATATTGACTGGCCTTGAGGGGATACGACATATATTGCCTGAAGTAGATTCATGGATCTAGTGAGGGCAATATATGTCGTATCCCCCGAAAGAGGACAGTCAATATTGTTATTATTACCCATATCAGACATCTAGAGGAAAATCTTCGTCAAAAGTCGCGAACCTCTTCTCGCAGGAGGCTGCCATTTTCCCGCGCAGCGTCACATTGCCAAGTTCCCGGATGTGAGACCAGGGGAATATAAGACTATATTTACCGCTGTTTTAACACGTAAAGTCCATAGGCGTTCGCAAGAAAGGGGAATACAAGAAAATATTCCCCTGTTAACCCTGCTGGCACTCAAAACGAAGGGAATACAATTTTGTAAAAGCATAGCTCAGATGTGTGATATGGGTAATAATATCTTTTATTGTCATTGCACATATGTGCAGCGAGATTTGGTTTGCAACTTCCATCCGATGTCATAACTTAAACAACTAATAAAATTTAGATACAATTTAGATTTAGATACCCCGAGAAACATGATTGATAAAAAGAGCAGTAAAGAATGGGTGATGTCTAAAGTGCAAATGTGTCTGTGCCGGGTCGATGTCCGCCGTGACCATCCGAGGGAGACAGTTCATGGGGGGGGGGGGGGCACTCAGCAGGGCCGGTTTAGACCAGCTATAGCTCTGGGGATGAAGCTGTTCCTGAGTCTGGTGGTGCGGGCGTAGAAGGCCTTGTAACGTCTGCCGGAAGGGAGTAGTTCGAACAGTCCATTACAAGGGTGTGAGGAGGCTCTGTGGATGCTGACGGCCTTCATGAGGCACCGTGTGTAGTAGATGCCCTCCAAGGCTGGTAGCGGTGCACCAATAATCTTCTGCGCTCTGTGGACGACGCGCTGAAGAGCTCTCGTCCCCGCCTCCGTGCAGCCGTAATCAGTTCTTTGACTTTGATAGAAGGATAAATGTTGGCCACGATATCAGGACGAACGACTTTGTTTTTTGTATCCCAGCGGGACTGGCAACATCTCTGGAGAGAAGGAATGGGTGATGTTTCGGGTCGAGACCCTTCTTCAGACCCGAGACGTCACCCACTCTTTCTCTCCAGAGACGCTGCCTGTCCCGCTGAGTTACTCCAGCATTTTTGTGTCTACCTTCGGTGTAAACCAGCGTCTGCACTTCCTTCCTGCATACTTTGCTTTTTGTTTCAAAGATTTTTGTGACGTCTCTTATTATCCATCTGAGAATGCAGTCGCAACCTCTGTGGCTCTTCTGATGTGAAGAAGGCACCCATGATAGTGATGCACTTGCACGTATCAGCATTGAAGTGTCAGCAACGTTATGCACTCGTACTCTAGAATGACGTGAGCCTATTACTCTTCATGCAGGTGGGAGTGTGACAAATGAGGAGCGTTCATTGTACTCCATCAGAATTATTATTATTATTTATTATTATTATTAAATCGTTGAAAACCTTAGCGACGCAGTGGTGCTGGTTTCCGACGGGCACGGTGACGGACGCACCACACGTCTCTGTCCTCCGTGCAGCTGGCGAGCCCCTCTTGCCTCTGCACATGCGTCTTCAGCCTCCTCTTGATCGGCCAGTGTGTCCACTTTGAAGGAAATGACCTGAAATTCCGGTTGTCTTCGGGTAATTTTAGGGAAATGAAATAATTTGGGGGAAATTTCCCGGCCCGGTAAGCCTTTGCCAACTGCGCATGTATGACTGCCGCCCCAACTTCGCACGCACGAAGCTTCCATGACTCACTGATGACAGAAAGTATCCCCAAAATAGTTGCCACACACCAACTCCCAATGGACACGGAAGCAGGGAGATGGGAATTCATTCCTTGGAGCGCAGGAGGAGGAGGGGTGATCTTATAGAGGTGTATAATATCATGAGAGGAACAAACAGGGTGAACGCAGTGGGATATGCAAAGGGGTCCAATCAGGCCCGTGGGATGATTTGCGGAAAAACAGTATGCACCTGTATATTTCCGACCGTACGTTCCTGCGCAGTTGGGGGAGGCCCGACAGCCGCGTCACAATTAAAAATGGCGCCGGTGACGCGGTAGGGACTCCCCGTGCATGCACAGTGGGCCCAGTATCTGCGCGTGCGCAGTTGGGGCGGCAGTCTCAAATGCGCAGTTGAGGAAAGCTTACCGGGCCGGGAACTACCATCAAATTCCAGGTAATTTGGAATTCTATTTCAGGATTTTTTTTTGATTTTTTTTTAAGGTGTGGAAAAAACTGTGATTGGCCGTCCAGGGTCATGTCTTCCACAGCACGACCTTGTTTGCTGCCATTTCTGGGTGGCGGTGGCAGTGACCAGCGAGCCTCATCCTTCTCCACCTGATCTTCTCGGTCAGAGGTGGAATCTCCCCATGGAGCAGGGCGATGGTGATGTGGTCCCCCCCACCTGACATTTTGAACTTTTCTGAGCGTTCGGGTGTAGGTACCATCGAGAGACTTGGGACAGTGCGCGTGTGAGAGTCCATGCCTCACACCCGTACAATAATATGGCCTCTACAGTCGCATGGAACTATCTCAGTTTGAGACCCTTAGTCATCCGTCACGTCCAGATTTTACCCATGTTATTGAGGGCTTTCCATGCGAACGCTTTCCGGACCTTGATGTCATTCTCCGAGCTCTGCATCCTCCCTCCCAGGTACTTGAAGTCCTCCACTTTCTTGAGGGATGCTCAGACATAGATAATTAAAGCTATTATAGTCATGCACTGTTAAGTCACGAATTAGCCAAGATGAGGGGGAAAATATAGCCTACTGCTAACTAAACTCTTCTGCTTCTCTTTTTAAGTTAGCAGGCAGCTTTGTTTCCCCCCACTTGGCTAATCAGTGACTTTGTGGCGTATAACTAGCTTTTCCCCATGTAGAAACAAAGAACTGCAGATGCTGGTTTATACCAAAGTGGGCGGCTCGGTATCGCGGCAGTAGAGCTACTGCCTTCCAGCGCCAGAGACCCTGACTGTGGGCGCTGTCTGTACGGAGTTTGTACGTTCTCCCTGTGACCTGCGTGGGATTTCTCCCAGATCTTAGCTTTATTCCCACACACCAATGACGTACAGGTTTGTGGGTTAATTGGCTTGGTATAAATGTAAATTGTCCCTAGTGTGTGTAGGATAGTGTTAGCGTGCGGGGATCGCTGGTCGGCGCGGACTCAGGCCGAAGGGCCTGTTTCCATGCTGCATCTCTAAACTAAACTAAACTAAAATGAACTAAACCACAGTTTTGTAGGTTTCCTCCCATCCCAAAGACGTGTAGAATCATAGGTTAATTATCCTCTGTAGATCGCCTCTAATGTGCAGGGAGTGGATGAGAAAGTGGGATAATGTAGAACTAGTGTGAGCTGGTGATTGATCGTGACGTGAAGTTGATGGGCCGAAGGGCCTGTTTGCACGCTGTATCTTTAAACTAAACTAAGGAGACTGGATACATGAAGGTAGTATCTTTCCTTTCTTTTGGCTTCAGATAGTTTTTTTTATTTTTGCAATTCTCTATTCCTTCCATTGCCCCGTTCGCATGAAATCATAAGACACAGGAGCAGAATAAGGCCATTCGGCCCATCAAGCCTACCCCGCCAATCAATCATGGCTGATCTACTTTTCCTTCTCCACCCCATTCTCCTACCTTCTCCCCATGACCTTTGACGCCCTTACTAATCAAGAACCTAAAGTTCTACATTATCCCACAATCCCTGCTTTAAAAATATCAAATGACTCAACCTCCACCGCCAGCTGTGGCAATGAATTCCACAAATTCACCACCCTCTGACTGAAGAAATTCCTCCTCGTCTCCTTTCTGAAGGTATGCCCTATTATTCTGAGGCTGTGCCCTCTGGTCAGGCAACTGAATCATCCTACCACAACTGGAGAGCAGTGCTGAACTACTGTCTACCTCATTGGTGACCCTCGGACTATCTGTCCTTGATCGGACTTTGCTGGCTCTATCTTGCACTAAACGTTATTCCCTTATCATGTAAATAGCTTGTTTGTAATCATGTATAGTCTGTCTGCTGACTGGATAGCACGCAACATAAGCTTTTGACATAACTTCGGTACACGTGACAAACTGAACTGAACTGGCCCTAGACTCTGGGAAACTTCCTTCCTAAGTTCCTAATTTCCTCCCGACAGCACATCACTGAATCAGCTACGTGTTCAGAATTGTTCAACAACTTCCATTGCTGTCAGCGCCTGACAACAAATACTGTCATTAATTTTTACCATCTCTCTCGTGGCGTGGTGTTATCTTCTGGCTTGTAAATCCGGAACTGCTACATTTTTGTCCACTCCTTTGGATAAGAAGAATTCTCCTGGCACGGGATAAACCTTTTTCCATGGAACCTTGAACAAATTCCGTTCCCCAACTGCAGATTCCTGAACTAAACTATCTGCAGCCATGAGTTGTGCTTCCTGCCTCTCGTTCTCCTAATTCCACTTTCCTCAGAGCCTAGCTACCTAACCAAGCCGGAGATGGACACTCAAAAACTGGAGGAACTCAGCGGGTCGGACAGCGTCTCTGGAGAAAAGGAATCGGTGACGTTTCATGTCGAGACCCTTCTTCAGAATTCACCTATTCCTTTTCTCTAGAGATGCTGTCTGACCCGCTGTGTTACTCCAGTTTTTTGTGTCTATCTTCAGTTCTGCAGTTCCTTCGTACACCGTTTATCTGACCAAGCCCCAGGACTCCTTTGATAATATTCTCTTTGATAGCACTAACAATAGAAAATGCAGGAGACCCTGTACCTTTTAGGTAGTATTTGAGGGGAAGGAAGCTAAGTTAATGTTGTGTGATCGTTGACCTCCCCTCTCTGTGTTGCTGGGCGGCCAGTGTGGTTTGTTATGCCTTGGGACCACCTCTGCAAGCCCAACCTGCCCGTGTTTGGCCTATATCCATCTAAAGCTTTCCTATCCATGTACCTATCTGAATGTCATATAAATGTTATTATAGTACCTGCCTCAACTACCTCCCTTGGCAGCTCTTTATACATTCTTAATATTTTTAAAATTTACAGTCATTCGTATTTATACTTCTATATTTTTTATTATTTTATAACAGTAGGAAGTAAAGAGAAATAATAAAAAGAAATAAGATAGAAATAAAAAATCGATAAAATGAGTGGAGTATTAAGCAAGATATTCTTCATTGGAGATATATTCGTGGTCTATTATATATAATTCTTCATCTATTCCTTCATTCAGGCTTCAGTCAGGGCCTCGAACCGGACCACCTTAACATAGTATTCAATAAATGGAGACCATATTCCTCTGAATTGATCTAGCCTGAGCAATAGGACAAGTCTTAATCGTTCCAGGTGAAGTGTCTCCGACATTTCTGTAATCCACATTTTGATTGTGGGGGATATGGGACCTTTCCAAAATCTTAGTATTAGTTTTTTTACCAATTATTAAACTATAACCAATAAAAATTATTTGCTGTGTTGTTAGTAGCTGATCTGTTTCTAATATTCCTAATATGATTAATTTTGAGTCTGGAGTTAAATTTGCATTAACTACATTCAAAATTATCTTAAAAATTTCTATCCAAAAATTAGTAATTTTTGTATATTTTGTGAATGAATGCGTTAGATTAGCTAACTGCTGACATTTATCACATATAGCAGAAACATTTGAAAAAATTCTGTTTAATTTGGATTTTCAGAAGTGTAATCTATATAAAACTTTAAATTGTATCAAGGAGTGTCTGGCATTTAATGAGCAGTGGTGTATATGTTGTAAACTTTCATTCCATACTTCTACACTAATTGTTTGACCTAATTCGTTTTCCCATGCTTGTCTATATTTTTCCGTGTTTGGTAAATCATTTTCCAGTAAGATATTATAAATATATGATATTAATTCATTATAAATCTAAAAGCCCTGTCCCACTGTACGAGTTCATTCAAGAGTTCTCCCGAGTTTGCCCTGATTCGAATTCGGAGATTTACGGTAATGGCCGCTCGCCCGTACTCGGAAGTCTCGTGGACATTTTTCAACATGTTGAAAAATCTTCACGAGTCTTCCTGAGTTTATCGCGTTTCCCGAGTACCTGCCGTTAGTGTTACGAGCCGCTAAGAGACGTCCCCGACCTCCGACGTACCCGCGACGTTCATTCTATGTGCTTACCGCGAGTTTGATTTTTTTTTAAGCTCGGGAGTGCTCTTGAATTAACTCGTACAGTGGGACGGGGCTTTAACTTTTCAAGAGAGATAGATTTAGTTGTTAGGGCTAAAGGAATCAAGGGATGTGGGGAGAAAAAGCAGGAACGGGGTACTGATTTTAGATGATCAGCCATGATCATATTGAATGGCGGTGCTGGCTTGAAGGGCCGAATGGCCTACTCCTGGCACCTGTTTTTCTATGCTTTCTCTATGCTTCTACGCTTCATTCCACAAGCCCACCACCTCCTGGAAAAAGTTGCCCCTTGCGTTTCTACTAAATCTTTCCCCTCTCACCTTAAACCTATGTCCTCTGATTCTTGATTCCCCTCCCCTGGGTAAACGACTCTGTGTGTCCACGCCGATCTATTTGGGATGTGGCGGGAATCCGGAGCATCCCGATGAAGCCCATGAGGTTACAGGGAGATTCTTTTTCTTGCGTAAGGTGTGCACAGCCTAAAGTTGAAGGACAACTTAACAGGGAGATTAATCCACTGCGTTCACCCTGTTTGTTCCTCTCATGATATTATACACCTCTATAAGATCACCCCTCCTCCTCCTGCGCTCCAAGGAATGAATTCCCATCTCCCTGCTTCCGTGTCCATTGGGAGTTGGTGTATGGCAACTATTTTGGGGATACTTTCTGTCATCAGTGAGTCATGGAAGCTGCCGTGATGCCCTTTAGTAGGGAAGGGTAGCATCACCTGTTCCCTACCTTCAGTTCTGGGCACCATGTTGTCGGGAGAAATGTTGTCAAGCTGGACAGAGAGCAGAGATGATTTAAGAGGATGTTATCCAGGGCCGCCGCCTTCTTTCGTGTGGCGTGCACAGCCTAAAGTTGTTGGACAACTTGTTCTATTTGATCTTCCATTTGTGCACGTCAAGTTGATTGCATTAGTCGAAACAGGGCGGACCACGTGAAGGTTGCAATCTCCCACCCCATCCAGGGCCTAAGCTACAGTGAGAGGTCGAGCAGGCTAGGACTCTCTTCCTTGGAGCACAGTGGTAGCCGGTGGCATCTTCCTCGCTGCCGTGTGCTGGGGCAGCAGGGTGAAGGCTGCGGACGCCCATCGAATAAACAGACTCATCGAGAAGGCTGGCTCCGTCCTGGGAGCAGAGTTGGATTCATGGGAGGTGGCCTTGGAGGTTCCTCAAACTGCGGAGCATCTTGGACAATAAAGGTCACCCCTTCCATGACACACTGGTCAACCTGAGGAGCAACAGACTGGTTCCTCCCAGATGCAGCACAGAACGCCACAGGAGATCCTTTTTCCCTGCGGCTATCAAACTCTACAACTGCTACCCCTTCTGTCGTGGGGTAGACTGACCCCCCTCCTCCCCAATCTTTGCACATCCCCAATCCTTTCCGCTCGTCACTTTAATTTCTTTAATTTCATATTTTGTGTATCTTGTGTTTAATGGCTTGGCAGGTCAATTTCCCTCCTGGGATCAATAAAGTTCGTATCGCATTGTATTTAATAGGAACCTGAGGGGTAACTTTGTCACGCTAAGAGTGGTAGGTGTATGGAACGAGCTGTCTGTCAGAGGAGGTAGCTGAGGCAGGGACTAACCCAATGTCTAAGAAACCGTTAAACAGGTACATGGATAGGACAGGTTTAGAGGCATATGGACTAAACGCGGGTAGGTGGGACTAGTGTACATGGAATATGTTGGCCGGTGTGGGCAAGTTGGGCCGAAGGACCTCTCCACACAGTATGACTCTATGACTATATATACCTGTGCTCTTTATAGGGGGAGGGGGGGGGCAAATTCGACCCGCTGATCAGCCATGGATGGCGACTATGAGAATGGCTCTACCGGGCCGCTGTAACCGGAACCCCGGCCGCAAGGGGGCAAATTCCACGCGCCGATAGGCGCGGAGGTCCCAATGAGGTAGAGACCGGCTGCCTTTCCCGGCCTTAGTGCTACATTTCCGGAGGGGGGGGGGTGGGGGGGGGGGGGGGGGGGGGGGGGGGGGGGGGAGTTCAAGTGCATTCTCATGATTTTGTCCAGATTAAAGCAGGTGCCGGAAAAAACGATGGTGGATCTGTATTTTGAGAAACAAAAATGTTAATGATGTGGAAAATGGTTAGTGTTCCCCGAGTTCGCTGCCTCAAAATGAAGCTTGGAGCTCAAATTGTAATGATTGACTACAGAGCCAAATGTGGTCAATTTCTAGGCATGATGTAAACCATAAATTAAGAACTATTGACTGAAACCTATTTTTAAAATCCTACCCTGGCTTGAATATATTGGGATGCCTCCATTTCTGTTCATAAAATGCTAGTTTAGTGGAGCGTTCATAAGGGCCAGCACAGAGGTGCAGCTGGTGGAGCTGCTGCCTCACAGCGCCAGAGACCTGGGTTCATTCCCGACCTTGGGTGTCTGTGTGGAGTTTTCCCGTTCTCCTTTATTGCATTGGTTTGTCTCCCACATCACGTGTGGGTTTCTCTCAGCTAGTAGAGTCTGAAGAAGGGTCTCGACCCGAAACATCACCCATTCCTTCTCTCCAGAGATGCTGCTTGTCCCGTTGAGTTACTCCAGTGGTTTGTGTCTACCTTAGGTTGATAGGTTTATTTGCCTTTATAAAATTACCCCTAGTGTGCAGGGAATGGACGTGAAAATGCGATAACATGATGGTTTAGTTCAGTTTATTGTCACGTGTACCGAGGTACAGTGAAAAGCGTTTGTTGCGTCCTATCCAGTCAGCGGAATGACAATCGAGCTAACCACAGTATACAACTAAATGATAAAGGGAATAACGTTTAGTGCAAGGTAAAGTCTGATTAAAAATAGTCCGAGGGTCTTCGATGAGGTAGATGGTAGCTCAGGACCGGTCTCTACTTTATGATAGTATGGTTCAGTTGCCAGATAAACAGCTGGGAAGAAACTGACCCTGAATCCTGAACGGGTGATTAATGGTTGCTATGGGCGGTGGGCTGAGTGGCCTATTCCCCATGCTGCATCTCTAAACTAAGCTAAAGAATTTAAATGGGAACTTGGTTATTGAAAGTAAACTCTTTTCCAGTGTCTGCTGAATTCTCAGCTTCCACATTGGCGCCTGTGTTTTTGACTGGTGAACTTAATTACTTGGTAATTGCTCACAGGCTGGGTGTTTTTCTTGAATGGGCGTTTTACCCCAGCATTTATTGTGCTGTTATAAATTTGGAGTTGGAGTTTTAACACACTATTTTATAAATAGTGGCGTGAGAAAAAGATTAAGGAAATGTAACCAATCTCCTTTGTAACTGTGAAATTCTGCTTATTTGTTTCCATGTTTGCTGCGTTCTTTGGATAAGCTCATCTATGAAGGAATGTGATTTGAGGGCCTGTCCCACTAAGGAGATTTTTTTTTCGGCGACTGCCGGCGACAGTCACAGTCGCAGCAGGTCGCCGAAAAAACGGCGACTGGAACCCCCCCCCCCCGGCAACCTACCACCTAGTCGACGGCAAGCTACCGACAACCGGCAACCCATTAGGACGTCCACCTACGACCACACCTACGACAACCTACGTCCACCCGCGACAAGCTACGACCCTGTCAGCGACAACTGAAAACAATTCAGTCGCCGGTACCTGTCGCCGGTTGACGTAGGTAGTCGCCAGTGGAATTCACCGAAGTCAGCACCCGGCGACAACCTGCGTCATCCTGGCGACAACCTAAGACATCACCTACGACAGGAAAAGCTACGTCAAGCCCACAGTCGCTGGAAGGTTTTAAACATTTCAAAATCCAGCAGAGACCAGAAAAACGTTACTGCTCTTTAGGCGACTTGAGGAGACAACTCGCCACCATACCGGCGTCACCCCCCCCCCCCCCCGCGACCACGTGGCCTGTGGTCACCGAAAAAATCGCCTAAGTGGGACAGGCCCTTTACTTATGTACATAGGTCCTCATTCACAAGAGTGGCTAAAAGTTGGCATGTTTAGAATATAGACTCGTACAGCGTGGAAACAGGCCCTTCGGCCCAACTTGCCCATGCCGACCAACATGCCCCATCTACACTTGTCCCACCTGGCTGCTTTTCAGTTGAGTTTATTGTCACGTGTACCGAGGTACAGTGAAAAGCTTTTGTTGCGTGCTATCCAGTCAGCAGAAACGCAACGCATGATTACAATCGATCCATTTACAGCGTATAGATACATGATGAGGGAGTAACGTTTAAGGGCCTGTCCCACTTGCCGATATTTTTCGCCGACTGCCGGCGTCATTGACTGACGTATAAGGTCACCGAAAGAGGCGCGGCGGTGACGTGGCGTGATGGCGTATTGACACCGTGGCGTTTCCTCAAGTGTCGCAACATTTTGTTTGTCGCCGCTGAATTTTGAAATGTTTCGGCGACCCTGATATGTCAGTCAATGACGCCGGCAGTCGCCGAAATAAATCACCAAGTGGGACAGGACCTTTGCAAGGTAAAGCCAGCAAAGTTGGGTCAAGTATAGTCCGAGGGACATCAGTTAAAGCACTGCTCTCTGGTTGTGGTAGGATGATATTGCCCCCTCCCCCCCCACTAAACCTGTCCTAGCCATGTACCTGTCTAAATGCCTCTTAAATGTTGCGATTATACCTGCCTCAACGATCTCCTCTGGCAGTTAGTTCATTTCC
Organism: Okamejei kenojei; assembly: GCA_035221665.1. Classification (NCBI taxonomy): domain Eukaryota; kingdom Metazoa; phylum Chordata; class Chondrichthyes; order Rajiformes; family Rajidae; genus Okamejei; species Okamejei kenojei. The sequence goes on along the minus strand of CM069140.1, from coordinate 74,100,488 downwards.
ACCCCCCCACCCTTTGTGTAAAATAGTCACTTCGATCCTTCCGCCATCACCTTAAACCTAGTGGCAAAGGACTCTGCGTTTACCAATCTATTGTCATGTTGTCACTTGCGGGCGGAGCACCAAGGCAAATTCCTTGTATGTGACTACTTGGCCAATAAACGTATTCATTCAGTCCTCTTATAATTTTGTACACCTCTATAAGATGACCCCTCGCAGGCCTGATATGTGTTTGGTGGGGTGATTAGCAATTGCAATTCTCAGCTCAATTTGTAATTTCTCTTGGATGGTATTGCATTGACTATTTTCACCTGTAAATTGCTGCTGCTTATATATGCATTGCCCTCGATAACTATGCTTTCTGATTTTGAATAATTTTGGCAACGGAAACAACCTTGAAGAAATAAGTAGAGAACACAGCACAGGAAACCTGGGACTGTATCAAGGATAATGCCCTAACCTCAGATCCATCCCTCCATACCCTGCATATCCATGCTGTGCCCCCTATCTGAGGAAGGTTGTCTGAAGAAGGTTGTGCTGACATTGCTGATTAGGTTAACGTGCGATGAGCATTTGCGATAGAGTGGATGTGGAGAAGACCGGGATCCAACGGCCATAGCCTCCATGTAGCGATGGAGGAATTTCTTTAACCAGAGGGTGGTGAATCTGTGGTTACAGCGCCAGAGTCCCGGGTTCGATCCTGACTACTGTACGGAAACGTTCTCCCACCTGCATGGGTTTTTCTCCGAGATATCCGGTTTCTCCACTCCTAGGTGCAGGACAATAGGCCATTCGTCCTTCATTCGCTGTGATCATGGTTGATCATCCAAATCAGATAACCCCATTCCTGCCTTCTCCCCATAACTCTGCTTTCTTTAAGAGCTCTCTCTAACTTGAAAGCATCCCGCATAATGTTTCCTGCTCTAGCGTGCCCAATCCCTTACCAATCCTTCCAAATTCCTGTGTTACAAGCCCAGTCGCTTGGTATCATTGTTAATTGTCTCTAGTGTGTGTAGGATTGTGTAAGTGTGCGGGGGATCGCTGGCCGGCGCGGACTCGGTGGGCCAAAGGGCCTGTTTCCGTGCTGTGTCTCTAAACTAAACTAAACTGAGGGACTGCCTTTCCATAAATGCAACACTCCCTCTGTAGTAAATATCAGCCGATGTGAGCAATGATCTCCAGCTGGTCATCTTTATGTGCAAAAGAGTCTGGCTTTGGGAAAGATGAGAGGTTGGGAACTCTTTCAGTTTGGAACCTGAAGTTTCTGTGGCTAAAATAAATGTCCGACGAATTGTTTTATGGAGTGTGTTGGTGCCAGTGAAGTGCATGTAGTGTCTCAGTTTTGCCACTAAACCCTTAAGCATGTGTCCTTTAACCTGATTTATTTACTTCCACTTGGGAATCATTACATGAGATGAACCACCAGAGGCTGTGTGTGAGTGTGTCCGTGTCCTTATGAGTGTGTGACTGCCTGTGTACATGCCCTATGTATTGTCATGTGTCTAAACATCGGAGATATTTAGTTTATTGTCATGTGTAATGAGGCACAGGGAAAAGCTTTTGTTGCATGCTAACCAGTCGGCGGGAAGATTATACATGATTACAATCAGCTCAGTTCAGTTTATTGCCATGTGTACCGAGGTACAGTGAAAAGCTTTTGTTGCGTGCTATCCAGTCAGCGGAAAGACAATACCTGATTACAATCGAGCCATTTACAGTATACAGATACATGATAATGGAATGACGTTTAGTGCAAGGTAAAGCCAGCAAAGTCCGATCAAGAATAGTCCGAGGGTCACCAATGAGGAAGATAGTAGTTCAGGACCGCTCTCTGGTTGCGATAGGATGGTTCAGTTGCCTGATAACAGCTGGGAAGAAACTGTCCCTGGATCTGGTGTGCGTTTCCACACTTCTGTACCTTTTTCCCTGATGGAAGAGGGGAGAAGAGGGAGTGGGACGGGTGCGACTTGTCCTTGATTGTGCTGCTGGCCTTGCAGAGGCAGCGTGAGGTGTAAATGGAGTCAATGGAAGGGAGGTTGGTTTGTGTGGTGGTCTGGGCTGCGACCACAATTTGCTGCAATTTCTCTGCAATCGATCCGCTCGCGGTGTACAGGTACATGATAAAGGGAATAACCTGAATAATGTTTAGTGCAAGGTGAAGTCCGATTAAAGGGAGTCCAAGGGGCCTCCAATGGGGTAGAAAGCAGCTCAGGACCCCTCTCTGGTTGTTGACTGTTGTTCCAACGGTGGTGACCCACAAATATCGAGCACCAATTCTGGGACGTGTCCAAAATTTAGCCTTAAACATTGGCACACTCGTGACAGTTTGCTGCAAACATTGCCACAACTAATGCCACTCTCATGAGAATGGGCCTCAAGTGTTAGAAGCTCGTGAGAATCGGCTTCAATTGGTGCCGTTCCTTGATTGTTTCCAATGTAACTTTGTGGCCAACATTATGTCAGAAGTGTGAAATGTTAATAGACTCCACAGAAATGTGGTTATCAATCTAACGCTTATCGAGTTGCCCCTTATCACGGGAAGGGTCTCGACCCGAAACGTCACCCATTCCTTCGCTCCATAGATGCTGCCTCACCTGCTGAGTTTCTCCAGCATTTTTGTCTACCAGCGGTAGAGTTGCTGCCTTATGGCGCCAGGGTTCGATCCTGACCACAGGGTGCTGCCTGTACGGAGTTTGCACGTTCTCTCTGTGACCATGTGGGTTTTCTCCGGGTGCTCCGGTTTCCTCCCACTCTCCAAAGACATGCACGCATGTAGGTTCACTGGCTTTGGTAAAATAGTAAATTGTCCCTAGTGACTTGGGGGGCCGAAAGGGCCTTTTTCCACGCTGTATCTCTAAACTCAAACGTCTACAGATTTGGCATGAATCGTGTGCGTTTGAACTATATAAAATGGACAAATTACTACTGGTTAGCACGATTACTGGTGCCAACTCTAATTGAGAATTGCACAAAATAAGGGTTGACTTTGTTCTCTCTTTAGTTTATAAGTAACGCTATGAAGAGCAAGCCTACTAAGAGCACAGTGGAAATCCCAGCCAAGCTGTATATAGAAAGCGCACAAACCCAGACTAATCTTTCAAATCAAATCGTCTCTGGGTAATCTTACATTTAGACCAATTGTTCAAAGCCTCTCCAGACATTTACAGTGGGTCAAAAATAAGCAGGGAATAACGTGAGGTGTGTGGTAACAGAAGGGTTGCGGGAATCTGGATATATGGTGTAATTTGAGAACTCAAAAAGGGTTGCCTCCGCAAAGGGGGAATTAAAAGAAATGAGTACTTAATGAAAGTGCTCATGCAGAGTGCAATCACATTGTTTTGTTTGCAGCTCTGCCAGCAAGATTTGGGATTTGTTAAAAAAAAAAAAAAAAAATGAAATGAGAAACTTCTTGCAGATTAAGCACATTAATGCGCTGCTTGGGTTAAATTGGTTTTGCAAGCCTCTCGGCGCCATTGTTAAAGATGCCAGCGAGCTCTCCATCGCGAGCGGCTGTTGTGCAGTCTGTGGCAGAGCAAGGCGAGGGGGGTGAGAGTCTTTTGTTTGACATGGCGAGTTTTACAATCCGGGACGCCGTGCCTGCAAGGACGGCAGAAGCAAATTCACTCGTAACAGAGCTCAGACGAGAGCCAAGGAGGCAGCAATCACAAAACTCGCAGGAGAAAGAATACATGCTTGGTTTGAAGTGGCTGGCTGTTTCAAAGTGACCATTTCTATGGTGCCATGAAGCGACTTGCCGGATTCACTGAGGCTTTGAAGATTCAGTTTAAATAGAACCCAATTTCCTAGCTGCGTTAGGTCATGGCACCTCGCGCCCATTTCCTCAGCACCCTAACACGCTCAGCACATCTGTAGCTCGTGCAACTGTGGAGCCACTAGGCGTGTGGGAAAGAACTGCAGATGCTGGTTTAAATCGAAGGTAGACGCAAAACGCTGGAGTAGCTCAGCGAGACGGGCAGCATCTCTGGAGGGAAGGAATGGGTGACTCTGAGTCTGAAGAAGGGTCTCGACCCAAAACATCACCCATTCCTTCTCTACAGAGATGCTGCATGTCCCGCTGTTACTCCAGCATTTTGTGTGTATCTACCATTTATTCTGTCTAGTATACCTCCATTGTACTGCTTATATAGGACCATATCTGGCAGCGGTGACGCAGCAGTAGAGTTGGTGCCTCACAGCGCCAGAGACCTGGGTCCGATCCTGACCACGGGTGCCGTCTGTACGGAGTTTGTACGTTCTCCCCGTGACTGCGTGGGTTTTCTCCGAGTATTCCGGTTTCCTTCCACACTCCAAAAGACGTACATGTTTGTAGGTGAATTGGCTTCGGTAAAGATTGTAAATTGTCCCTAGTGTGTAGGATCGTGCTAGTCTAAGGGGTGATCACTGGCCGGAACAAACTTGGGGTGGGGGGCTGGGGAGTGGGGGCCACTCCACACACCGAGAACAGCATGCACAGCAGATGTGCGTTTTCTCTGCATCTATGGCAAAGGGCCTGTTTCTACACTGTCTCTCTAAAGGCCAAAGTCAAAGACAGCACAAATCCTCTCTCCTTGTCAAAGTTGAATAAAAGTGAACAACGTACATTTAAGATAAGGGGTAAGAAATCTAGGGGGGTTTGAAGGGAGTCTATTTCACTAATTGTACCTGGAACGCACTGCTGGGCATGGTGGTGGAGGTAGAGTTGCTGACAGCATTGAAGATGTATCTGGGTGAACACTTGAATTAACTTGGCAGTGAAGGCTACGAGGCAATGCTGGAAGATGGGGTTTAGAGATGCAGCACGGAAACAGGCCCTTCGGCCCACCGAGTCCGCGCCGACCAGCGATCCCCGTACCCCAGCTCTATCCTAGGGACAATTTACAATCTTTTTACCGAAGCCAATTGCAGCCAATTTGCTATCTTTTACAGAAGATGAGGAGGAATTTCTTCAGTCGGAGTAATTCAGCGGGTCAGGCAGCATCTCTGGAGAAAAGGAATAGGTGACGCTTCGGGTTGAAACCCTTTTTCAAACGGAGAGTCGGAGAGGGGAGGTTACGAGAAACTCAATATTCCGCTGGGCTGAAAGCCGCCGTTTGAAAAAGCGAAATATGAGGTGCTGTTCCTCCAATTTGGGTTTGGCCTCACTCGTGACAGGGAAGGAGGCCCAGGACAGAAAGGTCAGTGTGGGAACGGGAAGGGAAGTTAAAGGGCCTGTCCCACTTGCCGATTTTTTTTTTGGCAACTACCGGTGACATATCAGTGTTGCCAAAAGATTTTGGACATTTCAAAATCCAGCGGGGACAAAAAAAATGTTGCGACACTTGAAAAAACGCCGCGCGTCAATACGTCATCACGCCGAGAATTTTTCGCTGACCTGATACGTCAGTCAGTTAATGATGCTCGCAGTCGCCGAAAAAAATCGGCAAGTGGGACAGGCCCTTAAAGAGTTTGGCAACCGGGCCGGGGCGGACTGAGCGTAGGAGTTCAGCGAAACAATGGCCCAGTCTGCGCTTGGTCTCGCCGATATACGGGAGTCCACACCGAGACAATGGGTACATTGACATACAGGACAGAATAGGGTTCGTTGCTTCCACATGGAACTGCTGGCTGCCTCATGTCAATGCGGCTGACTGAAGGCACACTAACCTAGTTCCTTCTGGCATGCACGATTCAGAATTGAAGTTCTAATTTGTTTAATGCACAAGAACATAGCAGATTTCCGCGTCGGTTTGGGTCTTGGGCCCCATTTTGCAGGGGGCGCCTTGTCCTACTTGGAATTCGTGTGTTATTTGCAGAGTTTCATATTTCAAACAGATGTTTGATTTGGCAAAGATGCTCTGGTGATGCATTCTAAACTAGATATCGGAGTAATAAATTCTGGTCTTGGAATGAGCCGCGCCAAAAGTGAAGTGAGGACAATATCAGGAATTGCTATTTCGTCTTTTGATTCTACCGATCTTTTCAAAAGACCCAGGTATCTCTGCATCAGCTTCAAAGAAACGCAGGCTTTTTGGGCAACCATCTGCGCCAACCCCCCCCCCCCCCCCCCCCCCCCCGCCTTCCATTTGACAGGATCTTGGCTGTTCGTTCAAATTTGGTATATTAGAAACATAAAAAAATAGAAAATAGGTGCAGGAGGAGGCCATTCAGCCCTTCGAGCCAGCACCACCATTCATGTGATTGTGATCATGGCTGATCGTTCCCTATCAATAACCCGTGCCTACCTTTTCCCCATACCGCTTGACTCCACTAGCCCCTAGAGCTCTTATCTAACTCTCTCTTAAATCCACATTGTTCCAGCTTTCTCCTCATATCACCGTTAGTTCTGCAGGTAGTTCTGTTACAACTCAATACAGGCACATCGCGTTTTGCACGGGGGGGTTATGTGCCTTGGAAAGCACTGCTTTTTTTCATAATCGCAAATTAAACGTATGCGACTAAGATATCACTCGTAAATTTGAGTGCGTCATTCCAAAAATAGCAGCTCGTAAAGCAAACTTTGGTGTTAACAGAACAAGCGCCTCATTTGAAAGCGCATAAAACGTAAGGAGGCACAGGGGCGCAGCGGTAGAGTTGCTGCCTTACAGAGCCAGTGACCGGGTTCGATCCTGACTACGGGTGCTGACTGTCCGGAGTTTGTACGTTCTTCCCCGTGACAGCATGGGGTTTTCTCCGGGTTCACCGGTTTCCTCCCACACTCCAGAGACGTGCAGGTTTGTCATCCAATGTTCCCTCTAATTTTTAGTCGTTCGTGTGCACAGAAATCTTGTATTGTGCAGTTTTTTATGCTGTTACAAATGTGTGCACTGAATTCTTGTGCAAATATATGACCTCGTGAGCTTTTCGTGTAGCAGTTTTCACTATTTCGTTAAACCATTCAACTTTAAACCAGCTTGCAGTTCTTTTGCGCTTCACACCCTTTGCATCCTGTGAATTTGACATGGTCAATCAAAATCTATTTCCATAAAAACTCAATAAGCCAGCTACAGAATTTGAAATGGATCTTCGTAAACTGTACAATAAAGTCAATATGATTATGAGATTTTTACAAATAAGTATAAATTATATACTGTATAATTATTGATCACTTCATTTTAGGTGACGTTGTAGTGTCTATGACATACAGACTCTTGAATGCTTTCGTTTTTCAAATGAAACAGTTCTTAATTTTAACAGTGTAACAAGTCCCCCTCTCTCTCCCCCCCCCTCCCCTCTGCCTCTCCCCCTCTCCTCTCCTCCTCTCCTCCCCCTCTCTCCATCCCCCTCTCTCCATCCCCCTCTCTCCCCCCCCCTCTCTCCGCCCCCCCCTCTCTCCGCTCCCCTCTCTCTCCACCCCCCTCTCTCCACCCCCCTCTCAACCCCCCTCGCTCCACCCCCTCTCTCCACCCCCCCTCTCTCCACCCCCCTCTCTCCACCCCCCCTCTCTCCACCCCCCTCGCTCCACCCCCCTCGCTCCACCCCCTCTCTCCACCCCCTTTGTGCGCTGGTTTCAAAACTTGTGCGCGTGCACACAAGCGCACAGCTTAGAGGGAACATTGGTTTGGAGGATGATTGACCTCAGAAACATTTTAATTGTAATTCTTTACAATTGTAATTTTAAATTGTAAACTTGTAAATTGCCCCTGGAGTGTAGGATAGTGTCAGTGTATGGGGGATCGCTGGTCGACGTGGGATGGCTGGTCGATGTGGACTCGATGGGCCAAAGGGCCTGTTTCTGCTCCGTACCTCTAAAGTCTAAATCAAACGCTCGTAAAACGCAAGGTGCCTACAGTTACGTTTCTAAGAAACATTGTGTTATAGAAAATCGTATCATGAAATCAATTATGTCAATCGGAAAGGTTCTTAGAGGCTAGAAAGTTTCAGACTTGAGGACGATTTTCATAAAATGAAGGCCTTTATCGTACCAGTACATTTATTTTTATTGCTGCCGGGGTTAAATTCTAAATGCTGGATGTTACATAGTTTAATGGAGCATCATTGCACAATTTTAAATAGAAGCAATTGCTTATCAATTTCAATAACCACCCATAGTGAAACTGACAAAACAAATTGTGTTCACTGGTGTCTGGTTAATGCATGGAGGTAATTATTTCCCCAACACAGTTACAGCTTTTTTCTGTTTGCCAGTGTCCAAAGTAACTATTTTTTCCTCGTACCCGATTTAAAAATTGCATGAGAGGCTTTTCATCCTGCGTAATATAAATGTGCTCCCTAATCCATCATTTGCAGTATATCAAATGTGTGTTTTAGCACAATTACCCCATGAGTCTCACAAATATATCTGATATATATCTACTGGTGCCGTCTGTACGGAGTCTGTACGTTCTCCCCGTGACCCGCGTGGGTTTACTCCGGGTGCTCCGGCCTCATCACACACTCCAAAGACGGACAGATTTGTAGGCTAGTTGGTTTTGGTAAAATTAGTAAATTGTCTCCAGTGTGTGTCGGGTGGTGTAAATGTACGGGGATTGCTTGCCGGTGCCGACTTAATGGGCGAAGGGCCTGTTTCCACGATGAACCTCTAAACTAAACTAAAATCAGAAATGGAGCAACTCAGCGGGTCAGGCAGCATCCTCTGGAAAGATGACATTTTGGGCCGAGACCCTTCTTCAGATCCGACCTGACCCAAAACATCAGGTCTCGATTCGAAGCATCACCCATTCCTTTTCTCTAGAGATGCTGCCTGCCCCGCTGAGTTGCTCCAGCAATTTGTGTCTGTCTTCGGTTTAAACCAGCATCTGTTTCGTGTCCAGACCCTTTTCAATCAGTCCTGCGATCGGTCTGGTGAACCTTCAGTGCAGTCCATGCATAGTAAGAACATTCTTCCCCTGATAGTGGGACCAGGACTGCATACTGTACTGGGGCTGTGGCCTCGCCTGAGCCCTGGACGATTGCAGTGATACTGTCCCTGTTCTTGTGCACAGTTCCTCTCCATGTGAAGGACCAACACACCGTTTGCCATCTTGGACACCAGCTGTACTTCCACGCCTGCTCTCTACACAAAGCCTAAAGAAGGGTCTCGACCCGAAACGTCACCTATTCCTTCGCGCCATAGAAGCTGCCTCACCCGCTGAGTTTCTCCAGCATTTTTGTCTACCTTCGATTTTTTTCCAGCATCTGCCGTTCCTTCTTAAACATGCTCCCCACACATGTCGCCTGACCCTCTGAGTTACTCCAGCACTTTGTCTTTTTCTGCAAACCAGCATCTGCAGTTCCTTGTGTCAACCACTTGCTTTCAGCAACTGCTTCACGAGTCTGGCCCCACCGCCATGTTTCTTAGTCATTTGCCTTTTAGATAACTCTTTTAAAATGCACTGAAATGAATAACCTCGCATTTACTCACCTTGTACGTCATCTGCTTTGCTCTTTGCCTATTTGAACAAACTGATGGTTCTGTCTGCATCTCCTCGTAGCTTCCCCTCCTGGCTTTTTGTCATCTGTTAGTTGGAGAAATTACATTTAATTCCCTCATCTAAATTCCTAACATATGTTGGTGAATGTCTGTGGTCCCAACGCTGAACCTTGCGGTATACCACTGTTCACTGCCTGCACTTCGAAAAAGTCCCACTGATTCTGAATTTTTACATAGAAAGATAGAAAATAGGTGCAGGAAGTTGGCCATTTGGCCCTTCGAGCCAGCACCGCCATTCAATATGATTATGGCTGATCATCCAAAATCAGTACCCCTGTTCCTGCTTTCTCCCCATATCCTTTGATTCCGTCAGCCCTAAGAGCTCTATCTATCTAACTCTCTCTTGAATACATCAAGTGAATTGGCCTCCACTGCCTTCTGCATTTTGTTTCCTGCCAGCAGACCTGCACGATCCATGTCAGTACATCACCCCCAATCCCAAGTGCCTTCATTTAGCAAACTAATCTTTGACGATGACCCATGTCGTAGAGTCATACAACGTGGAAACAGGCCCTTCGGCCCAACCTGCCCACGCCGGCCAACATGTTCCATCTATACTAGTCCCACCTGCCAGCCTCAGGCCCATATCCCTCCAAACCTGTCCTATCCATGTACCTGTCTAACTGTTTCTTAAACATTGGGATAGTCGCTGCCTCAGTTACCTCCTCTGACAGCTTGTTCTGTACAACCACCAAACCTTGTGTGGAAAAGGTTGCCCCTCGCATTCCTCACAAGCCTTTTCCTCGTTTTGTGGTAATTTTTGCACACAAAGCTTGGTGATTGGACGGAGCGAGCTGCCAGAGGCAGGTACTATTGCAATGTTTAAGAAACATTTAGATAGCACATGAATGACCCTGTAACTATGTGAGAGCTTTGCACGTATCCAAATGAGAATCTGCCGGCTCATACTCTATCCACTATACTGGTTATGTCCTCAAAAAATCCCATTAAAGTTGTCAAGTATGATCTAACTTTAATAATTCCAAGCTGATTTTTTGTTTCACAGATCCTGTCGCTGTGTTTCAGATGTTCTGCTACTACACCTTCACCTTTCCTAATGGATTCCAGCACTTTCGACACTCTGGATGTGTCAGGCTAACTGATGTATATTGCTCTGTTTGCTCTTTCTCACCTTACAGACTCTGTACAGACCAAAGATCCTATAGCAGCTATAGGATCTTTGGTACAGACAGCACCCATAGTCGTGATCGAACCCAGATCGCGGGCACTCTAATGGGCCTGCCACGCTTAGGCGACTAGGCTGTCGCCACATGGTCGCCAGGGTGTTGCCTGTATGGGCGTGAGTCGTCACCTCAGTCGCCCAAAGAGTCGTAGCGTCTTTCTGGTCGCCGCTGGATTTTCAACATGTTGAACATTTTTGGAGACAGTCGGCGACCGTGGGTTTGACGCCAATGAGCGTAGCGTGACTTGTCCTGACGCAGGTGCTGTCGTAGTTGTCGCCAGGTGACGTAGGTTGTCACCGGTGCTGACCAGTTTTTTTTTTGTTGTTAAAGTAAATGATTCTATTCCAAATTTTATGTCGAAGGGGGGGGTCCAGACACCGTTTTTTCGGCAACCTGCTACAACTATGACAGTCGCCTAAAAATAGCCGAAGTGGGACAGGCTCTTAAGGCAGCAACTACCGCTGCACCACCGTGCCGCCTGTTACTCTGGCTCTGGAAATGTACTTGTCTTTAATCCCTTTAGCTTTTTTAACGCCATCACCCTACCAATACTAATCTCCTTCACTTTCTCTGAACATTAATAGCCCATTATCTAGTTTTTTTGCACTTTTATCAGTTTATTTATTCATGTGTGTATGTATTTATATAATGGTATATGGACACACTGATCTGTTCTGTATTCATGCCTACTGTATTCTGTTCTGCTGAAGCAAAGCAAGAATTTCATTGCCCTATCGGGGACGCATGACAGTAAACTCTCTTGAATCTTGAATCTTTCTCCCCCTCTAGATCCGAGCTTCCCTAATATTTCCGAAGGGTGTCTATGTCCTTTTTTGTTTGAGAAGATAAACACAGTACTTCATCAAATACTTTCAAAGTAGCTGGTCCATGTACATCAGCCACCCCTCATATTCAATCCCCTTTCTTTGCTGAGTTTATGGCAGTTGATCTGGATGTGCAGGGAATGGAAGGATATGAATTATATGCAGGCAGATTGGAGCTGTGATTGGCATCACGTTTTGTCACAGAAATTATGGGCTAAAGTGTCTGTTCGTGTGCTGTATTAATCTATGATCTTTGCCAGAGTAGGGCGACAATTTGTCCTCTGTACATTTGGGTTAGGGGAAGGTGATGGCATTGCGATTTGTGAGTTATGGTTTAAATAAAATGATCCTGAATTTTTGGTCCATCCTGCAGTCCTGTAAAGAGTGTCTCTGCCTGTCTGCCATACTCGAATCACAGGAGTCATAGCGGCCTTCTCTCAAAGTGTTAACGAAGAAACTGCAGATGCTGGAGAATCGAGGGTTACACAAAATGCTGGAGAAACTCAGCGGGTGCAGCAGCATCTAAGGAGCGAAGGAGATAGGCGACGTTTTGGGTCGAGACCCTTCTTCAGAAGAAGGGTCTCGACCCGAAACGTCGCCTATCTCCTTCGCTCCTTAGATGCTGCTGCACCCGCTGAGTTTCTCCAGCATTTTGTGTAACCCCCGGCCTTCTCTCAAAGTTGGTCGATTTGAGCCTCCTTCACCATGGAACGAGCCGCCAGAGGAGGTAGTTGAGGCAGGTACAATTGCAACGTTTAAGAAACATTCGGCTAAAGAACCGATTTAGAAGGATATAAGAGCCAAATGCAGGCAGGTGGAACTAGTGTAGATGGGGCATGTTGTTTGGCGTGGGCAAGTAGGGATGAAGGGCCTGTTTCCACGCTGTATGACTGGGCGTTGATGCTTGCAGTGGAGGAAAAACTTGGTATCGATTACCAATGAATGATGAAAATAAGCATGTCTTTGCCATTCTGTTTAGGCACATAGGACTCAGACCACCTGATTTCCTCCCCCATCCCCCCCTCCCCCCCTCCTGAAACCCACTTGCATTTACCACCTGCTATATAAATGAAATAGCGAATGCCAGACAATATAAGATGAGCATTGCATGTAATGCCCCTCACAATAAGTTGTCCGTTTACTTTGTATCAAGACTCTGCACAAAATGATGGCAAGCATCCACAGGTCAGTGTTTCTGTGAAAGGAAAGGAAAAAAACGGTGAAGCAAATAAGCAACATGATGCCGCTGATATATGTAGCATATTCAGAAGTTTTAAAATGATCTTTCCAGTCGCTTTCAAAGGTTCTCCCTTTTGGCTTGAAGTTGTTCTGCTTTGCCACTAGGCGGCAGTAACAGTCCACTTTGCATGCTCGGCATAACTGCATCAGTGCGGCTTCCCAATACTTTATCATTGTTCTTTTTAGCTTCGAGATACAGTGGCCCATCGAGTCTGCGCCGACCGGCGATCCCCTACACACATTAACACTATCCTACACACACTAGGGACAATTTGCACATGCACCACTTCAATGAACCTACATACTATTGTGAACCCTTTTGACGCGACTCGCAATGTAAAAGGCACTCGGTCAATGAAGTTGTTGAAAGTTGGTGGCATTCCCTCTCTCTCTATCTCCCTCCCCCACCCTAGTCGCACCAGCTTCTCATTTTCACACCACAAACAGCTTACAATGGCTTGTTCCCTTTATCATCGATACTTTTTTGCATATCTTTCATTCATTGTTCTTTATCTCTCCACATCACCGTCTATATGTCTCGTTTCCCTGATCCCTGACCAGTCTGAAGAAGGGTCGCGACCCAAAACGTCGTCTATCTCCTTCGCTCCTGAGATGCTGCTGCACCCGCTGAGTTTCTCCAGCCTTTTGTGTACCCTCGATGCTCCAGCTTCTGCAGTTCCTTCTTTAACAAGTTGTTGAAACGCAAGCTGAACGGCTCAATTATCTATTTCTGTTTAATGGAGAGAGGTCCGACATTTCCTCCTTCTAATCTCCCAATGAGTTGACAGTAAAGGAAACAAAGTGCTGGAGTGACTTGGCGGGTCAGGCAGCTACTATCTTTAGAGGACATGGATAGCTGATGTTTTGGGTTGTAACGCTTCTTCAGTTGTTATCATGTTGGGTTTCAGCTGCCTCCCTCTTCACCCTTTTTTTTAGTTTTAGAGATACAGCACAGAAACAGGCCCTTCGACCCACAAGTCCGCGCCAACCAGCGATCCCCACACATTAACACCATCCTACACGCACTAGAGACAATTCTTTTTTACATTTACCAAAGCCAATTAACCTACAAACCTGTACGTCTTTGGAGTGTGGGAGGAAACCGAAGATCTCGGAGAAAACCCACGCAGGTCACGGGGAGAACGTACAAACTCCGTACAGACAGCGCCCGTAGTCAGGATTGAACCCGGGTCTCCGGCGCTGCATTCGCTGTGAGGCCACTGTTGATCGAGTAGTTCCCTGCATATTGTATATTATCCGCTGGTGACTTTCCGCTTTAAGGTTTGTTTAGCAGCAACTTAAGGGCGGCACGGTGGAGCAGCGGTAGAGTTGATGCCTCACGGCGCCAGAGACCCGGGTTCCATCCTGTCTACGGGGGCTGTCTGTACGCACAGAGTTTGTAAGTTCTCCCTGTGACCGCATGGGTTTTCTCCGGGTGCTCCGGCTTCTTCCCACACTCCAAACACGTACAGGTTTGTAGGTTAATTGGCTTTTGTAAATTATTCCTAAGTGTGGGATAGAACTAGTGTACGGGTGATCGTTGGCTAGCACACACCTGGTGGGCTGAAGGGCCTGTTGCCAGGCTGTATCTCTTTTTTTAAACTTCAAGTCCTTCCATAAGCTAGGATACTGTCGGATCCACCTGGCTTTACCTTGCACGAAATGTTATTCCCTTATCATGTATCTACACACTCCAAATGGCTTGATTGTAATCATGTGTTGTCTTTCTGCTGACTGGATAGCACGCAACAAAAGCTTTTCACTGTACCTCGGTACACGCGACACTAACATAGAAACATAGAAAATAGGTGCAGGAGGAGGCCATTCAGTCCTTTGAGCCAGCACCGCCATTCATTGCGATTATGGCTGATCGTCCCCAATCAATAACCCGTGCCTGCCTTCTCCTCATATCCCTTGATTCCACCAGCCCCTAGAGCTCTATCTAACTCTCTCTTAAATCCATCCAGTGACTTGGCCTCCACTGCCCTCTGTGGCAGGGAATTCCACAAATTCACAACTCTCTGGGTGAAAAAGTTTTTTCTCACCTCAGTCTTAAATGGCCTCCCCTTTATTCTAAGACTGTGGCCCCTGATTCTGGACTCGCCCAACATTGGGAACATTTTTCCTGTCCAGTCCTTTTATAATTTGATATGTTTCTATAAGATCCCCCCCGTTGTGGGCATGAGACTTCTCTGGAAGCGGTGCGCTACAATGCTGAGAACTATTTTTCACTCAGTATCTTCCTGTTTGTCTGTCCATTGTACTTGAGTTTGACTGGATAGTATTTATGTGCAATCGCACCCCGACTCAAGTAAGGGTTACGTCCCACGGACTCAGTAAGACGGAAACAGATGCGCTACTGCGCACACGCAAATTTGCTATTCGACACGAAAACTATGGATAAGGGGGAAATCCTTTAAGACCGAGATGAGGAAGACTTTTTTCACACAGAGAGTGGTGAATCTCTGGAACTCTCTGCCACAGAGGGTAGTTGAGGCCAGTTCATTGGCTATATTTAAGAGGGAGTTAGATGTGGCCCTTGTGGCTAAGAGGATCAGAGGGTATGGTGAGAAGGCAGGTACGGGATACTGAGTTGGATGATCAGCCATGATCATATTGAATGGCGGTGCAGCTTCGAAGGGCCGAATGGCCTACTCCTGCACCTATTTTCTATGTTTCTATGTGGCTGTTAGTCGGCTTATAGAACTGCCGACATAAGTGCAAGTTTACATAAGTTGCCTATTGCGTAAGTTGGTGAGTGCCCGTATAGTATATCTGAACTCATTTGGATAGCATATCAAACAAAGCTTTTCACTGTACCTCAGTGACAATAATGTGCCAAATATATATAAACCTAAATCTTTCGCGATCAAAATGTCACAATGACATTTTTTTGCAGCGATGGTCAGAAGGAGCTACAGATGCTGGAATAATCCATGGGTCAGGCATCATCTCTGGAAAATATGGATAGGTGACGTTTCAGGTCAGGACCCTTCTTCAGACAATCCTAAATTCCGTAGAAGAGTCCGAACACAAAATGTCACCTGTCCCTGGTCTTCAGAGATCCAGAGATGCTACCTGACCCCTTAGAGTTACTCCGGCACTTTGTGTCATTTCATAAGTTCGTTAGCAAATCAAATATGACAGTCAAAAGCAAGGGTTTCTTTCAGGAATATCCCAAAGTGATTTTTGCAAACGGTTATGTGGTATGATACTTTAATGTGGGAAGTTCACCAATCAATTTAATGCTGCAAGTTAAAGAAACAGAAACAAGAGGACAGGTGGGGGACTGGTGAGGACAGGTGAGGGACTGGTGAGGACAGGTGGGGGACTGATGAGGACAGGTGGGGGACTGATGAGGACAGGTGGGGGACTGGTGAGGACAGGTGGGGGACTGGTGAGGACAGGTGGGGGACTGAGGACAGGTGGGGGACTGATGAGGACAGGTGGGGGACTGGTGAGGACAGGTGAGGGACTGATTGGGGGACTGATGAGGACAGGTGGGGGACAGGTGGGGACTGATGAGGACAGGTGGGGGACTGATGAGGACAGGTGGGGGACTGATGAGGACAGGTGGGGGACTGGTGAGGACCGGCACGGAAATTGCTATAAAAAAATGGGGGGACGGACACAATTTCTTGGCTGCCGCGGGCCCTGCGGACGGTAACATCGGGAGCTGACCTGGTTGGTGACCGACTCCGAACTCCAGCAACGGCGGCTCCGTCCGCCCCAAATCGTGGGGCTTGAATCGGCCCGTTGGCGGGGACTTTCATTTTGATTTTAAGCCGTGCCGGTCGATGAAAGACCCCGCGAATGGGCCGATTCAGCCCTTAGAAAGCATCTGATTAATTCCGGATTACAAAACATGGGGGGGGGGGGGGGGTTGTCCCCCTCAGGATTTCCGCCCATGGTTAGAGGACTGGCGGGAGATGTAAAGGGAAGCCCACGGTAACTTTTTAAAAGTTGTCCTTGGTGTGTAGAATGGTGTTAGTGTACGGGGTAATCGCTGGTCGGCGCAGACCCAGTGGGCTGAAGGGCCAGTTTCTGCTCTTGTTTATTTAAAAGTCTAAAACACTTGAATCAGTGGGTCGTAGAAAGATATGCCGTTAACGCCGGTGTAGATGGGAGGCGAGCCGAATGGCCTGTTTCTGTACTGTACAACTCTTGAGATTCTAAATAATTGGCATGTAATTTTGTGACATTGTTGTAACATAGACACATAGAAATTAGGTGCAGGAGTAGGCCATTCGGCCCTTCGAGCCTGCACCGCCATTCAATATGATCATGGCTGATCATCCAACTCAGTATCCTGTACCTGCCTTCTCTCCATATCCCCTGATCCCCTTAGCCACAAGGGCCACATCTAACTCCCTCTTAAATATAGCCAATGAACTGGCCTCAACTACCCTCTGTGGCAGAGAGTTTCAGAGACTCACCACTCTCTGTGTGAAAAAAGTCTTTCTCATCTCGGTCTTAAAGGATTTCCCCCTTATCCTTAAGCTGTGACCCCTTGTCCTGGACTTCCCCAACATCGGGAACAATCTTCCTGCATCTAGCCTGTCCAACCCCTTAAGAATTTTGTAAGTTTCTACAAGATCCCCTCTCAATCTCCTATATTCTAGAGAGTATAAACCAAGTCTATCCAGTCTTTCTTCATAAGACAGTCCTGACATCCCAGGAATCAGTCTGGTGATCCTTCTCTGCACTCCCTCTATGGCAATAATGTCCTTCCTCAGATTTGGAGACCAGAACTGTACGCAATACTCCAGGTGTGGTCTCACCAAGACCCTATACAACTGAAGTAGAACCTCCCTGCTCCTATACTCAAATCCATTTGCTATGAAAGCTAACATACCATCTTCACTGCCTGCTGCACCTGCATGACTACTTTCAATGACTGGTGTACCATGACACCCAGGTCTCGCTGCATCTCCACTTTTCCTAACCGGCCACTATTTAGATTATTATGCTTTCCTGTTTTTGCCACCAAAGTGGATAACCTCACATTTACCACCAAAGTGGATAACCTCACATTTATCCACATTATACTGCATCTGCTAAACATTTGCCCACTCACCCAGCCTATCCAAGTCACCTTGCAGTCTCCTAGCATCCTCCTCACAGCTAACACTGCCCCCCAGCTTAGTGTCATCTGCAAACGTGGAGATATTGCCTTCAATTCCCTCATCCAGATCATTAATATATATTGTAAATAGCTGGGGTCCCAGCACTGAGCCTTGCGGTACCCCACTAGTCACTGCCTGCCATTGTGAAAAGGACCCGTTTACTCCTACTCTTTGCTTCCTGTTTGCCAGCCAGTTCTCTATCCACATCAATACTGAACCCCCAATGCCGTATGCTTTAAGTTTGTATACTAATCTCTTATGTGGGACCTTGTCAAAAGCCTTCTGGAAATCCAGATACACCACATCCACTGGTTCTCCCCTCTCCACGCTACTAGTTACATCCTCGAAAAAATTCCACAAGATTCATCAGACATGATTTACCTTTCGTAAATCCATGCTGACTTTGTCCAATGATTTCACCACTTTCCAAATGTGCTGCTATCCCATCTTTAATAACTGACTCTAGCAGTTTCCCCACTACCGATGTTAGACTAACTGGTCTGTAATTCCCTGTTTTCTCTCTCCCTCCCTTCTTAAAAAGAGGGGTTACGTTTGCTACCCGCCAATCCTCAGGAACTACTCCAGAATCTAAAGAGTTTTGAAAGACTATCACTAATGCATCCACTATTTCCGGAGCTACTTCCTTAAGTACTCTGGGTTGCAGCCTATCTGGCCCTGGGTATTTATCGGCCTTTAATCCATTCAATTTACCCAACACCACTTCCCGACTAACCTGGATTTCACTCAATTCCTCCTTTGACCCGCGGTCCTCTGCTATTTCCGGCAGATTATTTATGTCTTCCTTAGTGAAGACGGAACCAAAGTAGTTATTCAATTGGTCTGCCATATCCTTATTCCCCATGATCAACTCACCTGTTTCTGACTGCAAGGGACCTACATTTGTTTTAACTAATCTCTTTCTCTTCACATATCTATAAATCCTTTTGCAGTCAGTTTTTATGTTCCCTGCCAGTTTTCTTTCATAATCTATTTTACCTTTCCTAATTAAGCCCTTTGTCCTCCTCTGCTGATCTCTGAATTTCTCCCAGTCCTCTGGTATGCTGCTTTTTCTGGCTACTTTGTACGCATCATCCTTTGCTTTGATACTATCCCTGATTTCCCTTGTTATCCACGGATGCACTACCTTCCCTGATTTATTCTTTTGCCAAACTGGGATGAACAATTTTTGTAATTCATCCATGCAGTCTTTAAATGTCTTCCATTGCATATCCTCCGTCAACCCTTTTAGAAAGGGCAAGATTGCCGGTCAATCTTGGCCAATTCACGTCTCATACCCTCAAAGTTACCTTTCTTTAAGTTCAGAACCATTGTTTCTGAATTAACAATGTCACTCTCCATCCTAATGAAGAACTCGACCATATTATGGTCACTCTTGCCCAAGGGGGCACGTACAACAAGACTGCTAACTAACCCTTCCTCATTACTCAATACCCAGTCTAAAATAGCCTGCTCTCTCATTGGCTCCTCTACATGTTGGTTTCCAAGATAACTGCCAAGTCACCCATTATAACTGTTTTGCCTTTGTCGCACGCATTTCTAATTTCCTGTTTGATACCATCCCCAACTTCACTACTACTGTTAGGTGGCCTGTACATAACACCCACCAGAGTTTTCTGACCCTTAGTGTTTCGCAGCTCTACCCATACCGATTCCACATCCTCCAAGCTAATGTCCTTCCTTTCCATTGCGTTAATCTCCTCTCTAACCAGCAACGCTACCCCACCTCCATTTCCTTTCTCTCTATCCCTCCTGAATATTGAATTATCCTTGGATGTTCAGCTCCCAGCCTTGGTCACCCTGGAGCCATGTCTCTGTGATCCCAACTATATCATATTAATTAATTGCTATCTGCACCTTCAACTCATCCTCTTTATTACGAATACTCCTTGCATTGAGTCTCTGGACTCTCTGCCACAAAGCCTTCAGGCTTGTTTTTACAACGCTCTTACCCCTTATACAAGGAGTGATGTTGGTCATCGTGCAGGTGAGAACTTTCTTGTTTTGCAAATAGAGCTTGTGAGTCTTTCACATTGAATGAAAGGATATCCTGGTCCACTGATTGACACTTACTTCATCAAGAGGGCTCTACCTCTGATGTTGCTTCCATAATCTTAGCACAAGTTGCAGAGAATTACTCGAGTCCCTGCAGTGAGTCTCCAAGCAACATCTGTAGACTGAGAGCTGAGAACTCCAGCCACATCTGGCCTGGACTTGAAGGTATAGGCGGAGAGCATTTCACAGTACATTAAGTACTTCAGAAGATTAGTTGCCGTATCTGGCATGTGGAATTTAATCTAAATGCAATTGGGCGGTCATGGTGGCACAGCAGTAGAGTTGCTGCCTTACAGCGGGCGCAGCTCCGGAGACCCGGGTTCGATCCTGACTACGGCCACTGTCTGTACGGAGTTTGCACGTTCTCCCCGTCACCTGCGTGGGTTTTCTTCGAGATCTTCGGTTTCCTCCCACACTCCAAAGACGTACAGGTTTGTAGGTTCATTGGCTTGGTAAATGTAAAAATTGTCCCGTGTGTGTGTGTGTGTGTGTGTGGGGGGGTGGGTATAGTGTTAATGTGCGGGGATGGATTGCTGGTCAGCACGGACCCGGTGGGCCGAAGGGCCTGGTTTCCACGCTGTATCTCTAAACTAAACTAAACAATCCGGTCCTCTGTGCACCGATGGTGCTGTTGCCAAATAACAATAACATTTGATTTTCTTTTTCTTATTCCTCGAATTTGATCTCTCAATCTTATCCCTCAA
Organism: Okamejei kenojei; assembly: GCA_035221665.1. NCBI lineage: Eukaryota > Metazoa > Chordata > Chondrichthyes > Rajiformes > Rajidae > Okamejei > Okamejei kenojei. The sequence continues at coordinate 74,079,932 of CM069140.1, read as the reverse complement.
TCATCGCTGAGGTTAAGCCAGTTGTCCTGCAGTTGATGAGATGGTCCCGTCAACCCTATGGTCCCTTCAAGCAGTCTATTACCCAGATTGGGGGAATCAAGAACCAGAGGACATAGGTTTAAGCTGCGAGGTGAAAGATTTAATCACAATCTGAGGAGTAAGTTTTCACTCAGAGAGTGGTGAGTATATGGAACGAAGTGCCGGTGGAGGAAGCCAAGGCAGGTCCTACAAGAGCATTTTAAAAGACATTTGGACAGGTACATGGAAAGATATAGAGAGATATGGGCCAAATGCATATTTGGAAATGGTTCCGTTCAGTTGAGTTCATTGTCACATGTACAGAGGTGCAGTGAAAAGCTTTTGTTGCGTACTATCCAGTCAGCGGAAAGACAATACATGATCACTATTGATCCATTTACAGTGTACAGACCCATGATAAGGGAATAACGTTTAGCGCAAGGTAAAGCCACCAAAGTCCGATCAAGGATAGTCCGAGGGTCACCAATGAGGTAGATAGTAGTTCTGCACTGCTCTCTGGTTGTGGTAGGATGATTGATTCAGCTGGCTGAGAAAGCTGGGAAGAAAATGATACCAGCTTAGTTGGAGCACCTTCATTGGCATGGACGGCCTGTTTCTGTGCTGTATGAAGGAACTGCAGATGCTGGTTTAAATCGAAGATAGGCACAAAATGCTGGAGTAACTCAGCGGGACAAGGCAGCATCTCTGGAGAGAAGGAATGGGCGACGCTTCGGGTCGAGATCCTTCTTCTTGAGACTCTCGAACCGAAACGTCAGCCATTCCTTCTCTCCAGAGATGCTGCCTTGTCCCGCTGAGTTACTCCAGCGTTTTGTGTGCATCTGTGCTGTATGGCTCTATCCAGCTGCCCTCGGTCTAATCTCCCCTTAAACGATAGCTTTGCCTCTTGCCGAGATGGACGTTTCCATTTCCCGCACTGTGCTCTTGTGCCCCGTCAAATGAGTCTGTTGGATCGCTGCCAACTATATTGAATCACTGGATTTTTTTTATATGTATGCTGTGGATGAATGCCATTTGGGAACTGGGCTGACACTGCGAAAACAGTTATTGGGAAGTTTCCAACATGAGAGATAATAAGTAATGATTTTTGCTTGCTATTGCTGGCAGGCAATGAATCGGGACTATTTGGAGGGTGACGCAAACGACTCTGTCTTGAAACTTTTTGTGCTCCAGTTGCAGGATGCTAGTGCTGGAGGCCCTGACTTGGGTTTGTTAAACGTTATTTAATCATCTACAACGTCCACCTCTTTTCAAATAGACTGTTGCCGTTTAGTTTATTGTCACGCGTACCGAGGTACAGTGAAAAGCTTTTGTTGCGTGCTATCCAGTCAGCGGAAAGACAATGCACGATTACAATCGAGCCATCCACAACGCATAGATACACGATAAGGGAATAACGTTTAGTGCAAGGGAAAGCTAACAAAGTCCGATCAAGGATAGTCCGATGAGGTAGATAGTAGTTCAGGACTGCTCTCTAGTTGTGGTAGGATGTGGTTGTGGTTATCAGTTGCCTGATAACAGCTGGGAAGAAACTGCCCCTGAAAGTGGAGGTGTGCGTTTAGGTACACCTATAAACTTGGAGTCTTACAGCACAACAAAATGGCCAACTTGGCCATGTCGACCATATTGCCTAACAAAGCTAGTCTTACTTGCCTGCACTTGGCCTTTATCCCTCCAAAGCGTTCCTTTCCATGCACCTGTCTAAGTGTCTTTTAAATGTCCTCTTTGAACCCATCTCCACCACTTCTACTGGTGCCCCCTCTGTGATTTAGAGATAGACTTTAGAGATACAGAGCGGATACAGGCCCATTGGCCCACCGGGTCCGCACTGACTAGCCGTCACCCTGTCCACCAGCACTATCCTGCACACGAGGGAAAGAAAGAGTTAGATAGAGCTCTTGGGGCTAAAGGAATCAAGAGATATGGGGGGGGGGGAAAGGCAGGAACGGGGTACTGATTGTGGATGATCAGCCATGATCATATTGAATGACGCTGCTGGCTCAAATGGCCGAATGGCCTCCTCCTGCACCTATTTTCTATGTTTCTATGCTTCTTATTTACATTTTGACTGGGAGCCAAATAACCGACAAACCTGCACGTCTTTGGAGTGTGGGAGGAAACCGGAGCACCCGGAGAAAGCCCAGGCAGGTCGCGGGGAGATTGTGTACAGACAGCACCCGCAGTCAGGATCGAACCCGGGTCTCTGGCGCTGTGAGGCAGCGACTCTGCCGCCGCGCCACCGTGCCGTGGAGGACTGCAATGTGGATCAAGCAACTTAAATTCCATCGTTTTATAGGACGGTGAGATGAATGCCAAGGCCAATAGTCAATGGTGCTTTAATTGTCATATATGCAGCTGCACAGTGAAACTATTTTAGCGGTTATCACACCGCCATTATTGCCACCATTATTCCAAGTCCGAAGTTCGATCGGCCCGCGCGCTTCGATGCGCTGGAGCAGTTCCCGTGAACCGACGTCCCTCTCCTCTCCTCGTCTGGCCATCTTTGTGTCCCGGTGCCACCTGCTGCGGCTGACCTTGAAGGCGCTGGAGGCATCCCACCCCCCCCCCAGGACTAATGGCCCCTCGAGTATGGGTGCTGGTGGACTACCCTCTTGAACTGCTGCTGATCTGTTTCCAACAGGCCCCTGTGTTCTATCTTTAGAATGGAACTTAATGCCACCTCCAGTGTTGGAGTCAATGGCAAATGAAAGACTTCCAAGCTGTGTGAAATGTAATGTGATTTTGCATGCTGTGCAGTAAATTGCAAACCAAAAAAAAGTCAAGTCAAAAGTCAAAAGAGTTTATTGTCATGTGTCCCTGACAGGACAATGACATTCTTTCTTTGCATAGCACAACAGAACATAGTAGGCATTGACTACAATTATATACTTAAATACACACATTCATTAATAAATTAATAAAGTGCAAATAACAGATGGAGGAGTATTAATGTTCAGAGTTTTGTCCGAGCCAGGTTTAATAGCCTGATGGCTGTGGGGAAGTAGCTATTCCTGAACCTGGACGTTGCAGTCTTCAGGCTCCTGTACCTTCTACCTGAAGGTAGCGGGGAGATGAGTGTGTGGCCAGGGTGGTGTGGGTCCTTGATGATGCTGCCAGCCTTTTTGAGGCAGCATCATCATTTGTAACCAGCTTTGTTACATTAAAGTGGCTGTTGCTGCTAAAGAAAGCATTCTATAGACCAGGGCTCGGCAACCTACGGCCCACAACCCGAAATCATCCGGCCCGCAGGCGTTTTTTTCCCCGTAATTATCCGGCCCGCCGACTTCCATCATCTTCGGTATCTCCCGGGCCTGAGGCCACGGTACCCAGGCGTGGTGGCGCAGGGACGCAAGGCGGCCGCAATGGCAGAGCTGCCGAGCTCTGGCTGTACTGCACCCTGCGCAAAGCCGCCGGCACGGCCGCCCGCGCACCTTCTGTGTCTAGGCTTCACTGTCGGGATCAAAGATCCGCTCTATGAGGAATTCCCTGCCACAGAGGGCAGTGGAGGCAGCCATGATCACAATGAATGGTGGTGCTGGCTCGAAGGGCCGAATGGCCTCCTCCTGCACCTAATTTCTATGTCTATGATCTTTGGTCAGGATCGGGGTTGACAATAGGTCGGGAATGAGTGAGAATTAGTGGCATCCTCGAAGGGGCGGGATCCATGTGTACATGTGATAGATGCGGCCCGCCATCCGCTCACAGACATGTGTCCCGGCCCCTATGCAGAACAAGGTTGCCCACCCCTGCTATGGAGCTTCAATTAAACCCCTGGATATATCCCTCGCGCCTCTCTTCTGCATAACTCTTGTCTCCGTGAATGACCCTTGTCTTCTTCGGAATAACATTGTAATGCCCTGCTCTCTGTGTTGTCTTTTATCCAGTTACCAGAGGCTGCTGCAGACCATCGCTGTGTTAGAGGCCCAGCGGGCTCAGGCCATTCAAGATCTGGAGTGTTTGAGCAGATTCCAGAAGGAGGGACTGAAGGAACCCATAACGTTTGTCGAAAACCTCCAAAAGAAGGTAGATCGCAACCAGATGGCGTGAGGCACGGCAGACGCTGGAACCTTGAGCGGGACACAACAGCGCTGGAAGAACTCAGTGGGTCAGGCAGCATCTGCGGAAGGAAATGGGCAAAAAGTCACCTCGCCTGTCTGTTCCCTCCACAGATGCTGCCTGACCTGCAGAGTTCCTCCAGTACCTTGCACGTTTAGATCATAACCAGGCCCTCAATAAAAGTATGGGCCACCCTTCAATATTCAAATGAAATGTCAAGGATCCCTTTATCCCAGTGTTTCAAGTCTGTACATTTTTCTTTCTTATTTTTTAAACTAATTTTGGTCGAGAGATCGGCCAATTTAATGTTCACGTATGTAATTAGCAGACCCTTAAAGGGCCTGTCCTACTTGCTGGCATCATTGACTGACGTATCAGGTCACCAAAAAATTTGAGGCGTGACGACGTATTGACGCGCGGTGTTTTTTCAAGTCTCGCAACTTTTTTTTTGTCACCGCCGTTCGAAATGATCAAAACCTTTTGGCGACACTGACGCCGGCCCTCGCCAAAAAAATCGCCAAGTGGGACAGGCCCCTTGACTCTTGTTTCATTCCATCGTAGTATGCAATCTGTTTGAAAATATGACACGGGAAAGGAAAGCAAGCTCGCCTTGTAGATGCTTAACCGCACCCAAGGAGTTTGGGTTACAATGGAAGGCGTGAACTGTCAGAGGATTATGGATGCAGACTTAATTGGAGGGAAGGTCGATGACAATAATGAGTGCCTTTTCGAGGGTGCGGGTTAAATGTGGCTGAGAAGCACCAGAAATCATAGTTGCAGTTTAGTTTATTGTCACCGAGGTGCAGTGAAAAGCTTTTGTTGCGTGCTATCCAGTCAGCGGAAAGACAATACATGATTACAATGGAGCCATTTACAGTGTACAGATACATGATAAGGGAATAATGTTTAGTGCAAGGTAAAGCCAGCAAAGTCTGATCAAGGATAGTCCCAGGGTCCCCAATGTGGTATTTAGTAGTTCAGCACTGCTCTCTGGGTGTGGTGGGATGACTCAGTTGCCTGATAACAGCTGGGAAGAAACTGTCTCCGTATCTGGAGGTGTGCGTTTTCACACTTGCCTGATGGGAGAGTTCTCACAGAGAGTGGTGAGTCTGTGGAATTCTCTGCCATGGTGGAGGCAGGTTCTCTGGATGCTTTCAAGAGAGAGCTAGATAGGGCTCTTAAAAATAGCAGAGTCAGGGGAATATGGGGAGAAGGCAGGAGCGGGGTACTGATTGGGGATGATCAGCCATGATCACATTGAATGGCTCGAAGGGCCGAATGGCCTACTCCTGCATCAATTGTCTTTTGAGAGGGGAGAAGAGGGAATGGCCAGGGTGTGACTTGTCCTTGATTATGCTGCTGGCCTTGCCGGGATGGTGGGTGGGTGGGGGGGGGGTTGTTATGAGACTGATTGAGTTGGCAAGATGAGATCCAGTGGGAGATTGGAGATCTGGACAATACGGGCAGCATTTCATACAAATTATGAACTAACCGCATGTCTTTGGGCACGGAGGCTTCGCAGTTTGGAGTTCCTTGAACAATATGCGAGTGCGACTTCAGTTTTTACAACATCATGCCGTTTCTTGGAACAGATTAACTGAATTTAAATTTGCAGTGTACCATAATACGAGCCACAATGCAATGTCAAATAAATGGCTGAGAGTCGAGAAAACCTGCAGTATAAGAGACCTGTAAAAGCACACTGAGAGATAACTTTTTTTCTGGCACAGTAAGTGGCCAGTTGGCTCGGTGTGTCCGTGTTAATCTCTGGTGAGTCCCTCTTTCGGTGCTGTAATCCCAGATTGTCGATGCAAAGTACATCTAACTCCTCTGTATACTCTGGAGTTTAGAAGGATGAGAGGGGATCTTATTGAATCATATAAGATTATTAAGGGATTGGACACGCCAGAGGCGGGAAACATGTTCCCGATGTTGGGGGAGTCCAGAACCAGGGGCCACAGTTTATGAATAAGGGGTAAGCCATTTAGAACGGAGACGAGGAAACACTTTTTCACCCAGAGAGTTGTGAGTGTGGAATTCTCTGCCTCAGAGGGCGGTGGAGGCCGGTTCTCTGGATACTTTCACGAGAGAGCTAGAATTAACAGAGCTTGAAGATAGCGGAGTCAGGGGATATTGGGAGAAGGCCGGGGTACTGATTGGGGATGATCAGCCATGATCACAATGAATGGTGGTGCTGGCTCGAAGGGCCTACTCCTGCACCTACTGTCGATTGTCTATTATCTGTCGGTGCTGTAATCCCAGATTGTTACAAAATTCTTAAGGGGTTGGACAGGCTAGATGCAGGAAGATTGTTCCCGATGGGGAAGTCCAGGACAAGGGGTCACAGCTTAAGGAGGGGGAAATCCTTTAAGACCGAGATGAGAAAGACTTTTTTCACACGAGTGGTGAGTCTCTGGAACTCTCTGCCACAGAGGGTAGTTGAGGCCAGTTCATTGGCTATATTTAAGAGTGAGTTGGATGTGGCCCTTGTGGCTAAGGGGTCAGAGGGTATGGAGAGAAGGCAGGTACGGGATACTGAGTTGGATGATCAGCCATGATCATATTGAATGGCGGTACAGGCTCGAAGGGCTGAATGGCCTACTCCTGCACCTAATTTCTATGTTGTAATCCCAGATTGTCCATGCGAAGTACATCTAACGGCCCTGTCCTAAGGTACGAGTTCATTCCAAGAGCTCTCCTGAGTTTGCCCTGATTCGAACTCGGAGATTTATGGAAATGGCCGCTTCTCGGTACTCGGGGCTCTCGTGGACATTTTTCAACATGTTGAAAAATCTTCACGAGCCTTCCCGTGCTTACCTGCGGTTAGCGAGTCTTCCCGAGTACCTGCCGTTAGCGTTACGAGCCGCTAGGAGACGACCCCGAGCTCCGACGTACCCGCTACGTTCATTCTCCGTGCTTACCACGAGTTTGATTTTTTTTGTTTAAAACTCGGGAGAGCTCTTGGAATGAACTTGTACCGTGGGACAGGGCTATAACTCCTCTGTGGCGGCTGCTGTTGAATTTGCCAACGTCGACCTTTCAGTCTCTAACTGATTTCTGATGAAAACTTGTCATCCATGTAGGTTGATATGGGTCTACCGTGCCTGCAGCGAGTGGTTCAGCTGCCCCAGATTCCATGGGACCATTACACATCGGGAATTGGACATTTTGATAAAGAATACAGAAATAAGAAACACAACACACGGAGGTTAAAACTCATCTTTGACAAAGGTACTACATGTTCACATTTCTGTACAATCCACTTCGCCCCTGTGCAGTTATTGAAATGTAGATTAAGACCCTGCAAAATGCTCCAATTTTTTTTTCTCTCTGGAGGTAATTTAGTCTTTGTTGAATGAGTTCGCAATAACCAACCTGATCTCCCGGTGGCCCAGCACTTCAACTCCCCCTCCCATTCCGAATCCGACCTTTCTGTCCTGGGCTTCCTCCATGGCCAGAGTGAGTCCCATTGGAGGAGCAGCACCTCATATTCCGCTTGGGCAGTTTACAGTACGAACATTTGACTTTTCCAATTTCTTGCTTTCTCCCTCTTTCCCGTCCCTTTCCCAGCTCTCCCACAGCCCACTGTCTCTGCCTCTTCCTTTCTCCTGCCCCCCCCCCCCCCCCACATCAGTCTGAAGAAGGGTCTCGACCCGAAACGTCACCTATTCCTTCGCTCCATAGATGCTGCCTCACCCGCTGAGTTTCTCCAGCATTTTTGTCTACCTTCGATTTATCCAGCATCTGCAGTTCCTTCTTAAACTTTATGATTGATTGTAGCATCTTACAGCAGAGAAGGGGGCTCTTTGCCTCCTCAGGTTGGGTTGGCTCTTTGAAAGGGATATGTTTGGTGCCACTCCCCTGCTTTTCAGCTGAAGAAAATTGAATGTGTCCTTTTCCCATTGTCTTCTGGAAACTGTGTTTGGTTTAGTCTTTTCCCTCAGATTTGTTTAATAGCGCAATGTTTCTTTCGCCTGGGTTAGGATTGCCGCTGAGACCAAAGAGTCCCCTGGATTCCAAGAAAGACCCAGAGTCATCTTCATCATCATCGTCTTTTTACTCTTCTGTGTTGCCTCTGAGTGATGCCCCCGAAATAATGATATCAAACAGCCGTTCACAGGTGAATAACCCGCGTCGAAGAAAGTTGTGAACATGGAATGACTTGCAATGGTTTCATTCAAGTTGGCGATATGCAGAGTACTGCCCTGGCGACTATAAATGCAGAAGGTATCAGGAAAGGAAATGCAAGATTAGCAATGGCTCGGCGGCGTAGCGGTAGAGTTGCTGCCTCACCGCGCCAACCGAGACCAGGGTTCGATCCCGTCCACGGGTGCTGTCAGTACGGAGTCTCCCCGTGACCTGCGCAGGTTTCCTCCGAGATCTTCGGTTTCCTTCCCACACTCCAAAGACGTACAGGTTTGTAGGTGAATTGGATTGGCATAAATGTCAAATTGTCCCTAGTGTGTGTAGGGAAGTGCGGAGATCGCTGATTCGGTGCCGACTCGGTGGGTCGAAGGGCCTGTTTCCGTGCTGTATCTCTAAACTAAACTAAACTAAACTCATGGAGTGTGATTTGGAAAACTTAAACATATTGGTGTCATGTTGACCATTTTCCATTGGATTTTATTTGTGCTATTAGTTGGCCCTCCTCGGTCATGACTGACCTTGGGTGATGCATCCTGGTCGGATGCAAGCCTGGGCAATGTCATGTGGAGGACAGGCTGCTGCCCATGCAGCACGTCCCCCCCTCTCCACGTCGCTGATCGATCCAAAGGAACAGCAGGGCCGCTACAGTTTGGCACCAGCGCCATCGCAGGAGCTGCCAGAGCGAGGTTGTAGACAACGATGAACTGCCTTAGGGGCTCCGACTCCGGGACTTCTTCAGGTTTACTCCGGGAGCCTTTTCCATGACTGGATATGGCCACAAGACAGTGGAGGTTTTACATCAGAGTTTTCCCTCTCCTAGATGGACTGCCTGCCCAGGCTGACGAGCCCCATCTGCCCTTGTACCATTAAACCCATGAACAGCAGTATTGCTAAGTGGCAGCACTACAGCTGTACAGTTCTTGGCTTGTCAGGCCTGCTGGCTCTTCCGGTTGCCAACCACTTTAATTCCTCTTCCCATTCCCATGCTACCTTTCTGGCCTGGCCCGCCTCCATTCGCCAGAGTGAGGCCACACGCAAACTGGAGGAACAACACCTCGCATTCTGCTTGGATAGCTTTCAAGCCAGTGGCATATGCTTTGAATTCTCCGATTACCCATCTATCACTTGCCAGGCTTTGTTCCATGTGCTGCCTCACTTCCAGCCGTCTCCCCCTACTACAATCAGCTTGAAGAAGGGTCCCCACTCAGAATGTCACCTCTCCAGAGATGCTGCCTAGCTTGCTGAGTTACTCGGGCACTTTGTCTTATCAGTGTTTTTTACTATCAACATGATTCCTTAAAAAAAAAACAATCTATAAAGAATAAAATATCCTTTTACTCTTTACCTTTAAATTGATATAGAGTCATAGAGTGAACCTGCCCACACCGGCCAACATGTCCCAGTTGCACTAGTCCCACCTGCCTGCGCTTGGTCCATATCCCTCCAAACCTGTCGTATCCATGTACCTGTCTAACTGTCCCTTAAACGTTGGGATAGTCCCAGCCTCAACTACCTCCTCTGGCAGCGTGTCCCATGCACCCACCTCCCTTTGTGTGAAAAAGTTACCCCTCAGATTCCTATTAAATCTTTTCCCCGTCACCTTGAACTGAGCGATGAGATATAGTGAGCTATGAGCGAAGGTGATCTTTACAAAATTTGCAACTAAATGAAGTGTGAAGGGGATTGCTGAGAATCACTTTGGGAACAGATGTATGTAGTTGGCAGAATTTTTGCCAAATTGATTTCAATGTGAAGTTGGCCCCTTTGGAAAGTAAAAACAACAGATGTTTTCAAACGTGAAAAATACTGTTAAACCTGTTTCAAGTAATTATTTCATTGAGGGCTACATTGTGCAATAATGAAGTCTTGGCTTGCTAGTGGGATAAGTGGCTGATGAAGGGTTGACGAGTGGACTTTGCTCAGAGCTATATATCAAAGTATATATTGTGTCTATATATAGCAGGCTCTGAAAGTGAATCCGATTATATTCAATACTTTTATTTGGAAGATTTATATATATTTTTTTGTTTCTGGCGTAAACATTTCCAGGTAATACGAGGAAGGATTTGTGATGACTCCAAGTCGGAAACATTTAACCAGCTATGGAGTGTGGAAGAACAGGTAAGTTTTCCCATAAGTTCACAAGTTCTAGGAGCAGAATTAGGCCATTCGGTCCATCAAGTCTACTCCACCATTCAATCATGACTGATCTATCTCTCCCTCCTAACCCCATTCTCCTGCCTTCTCCCCATTACCTCTCACACCCGTTCTAATCAAGAATCTATCTATCTCTGCCCTAAAAAATATCCACTGACCTGGCCTCCACAGCCTCTGAATTCCACAGATTCACCACCCTCTGACTACAGAAATTTCTCCTCGTCTCCTTCCTAAAAGAACGTCCTTTAATTCTGAGGCTGTGACCTCTGGTCCTAGACTCTCCCACTTGTGGAAACATCCTCTCCACATCCACTCTATCCAAGCGTTTCACTATTCAGTAAGTTTCAATGAGGTCCCCCCCTCATTCTTCTAAACTCCAGCGAGTACAGGCCCAGTGCCATCAAACGCTCATCATCCATTAACCCACTCATTCCTGCCATGTGTTGTTGCCTGTCCCCCTGAGCTACTCCAGCATTTTATGTCTCTTCGGTTTAAACCACCATCTGCAGTTCCTTCCTACATATTAAAGAAAACATTGTGTTACCGTTGAGAACTTACAAACTTAAATTTACTTTGACTGTTTAGTTTATTGTCACGTGTACCGAGGTACAGTGAAAAGCTTTTGTTGCGGTTGCTATCCAGTCAGCGGAAAGACAATACAGGATTACAATCGAGCCATTAACAGTGTATGGATACGTGATAAAGGAGTAACGTTTAGTGCAAGGTAAAGCCAGCAAAGTCAGGTCAAAGATATTCCGAGGGTCACCAATGAGGTAGATGGTAGTTCAGCACTGCTCTCTGGTTGTGGTTGACAACTGGCAAAAGTCACTGAAAGTAAGCATGCAGGTACAGCAGGCAGTGAAGAAAGCTAACGGCGTGCTGGCCTTCATAACAAGAGGAGTTGAGTATAGGAGCAAATCTGCAGTTGTACAGGGCCCTAGTGAGACCACACCTGAAGTATTGTGTGTAGTTTTGGTCTCCAAATTTGAGGTAGGACATTCTTGCTATTGAGGGAGTGCAGCGTAGGTTCACCAGGTTCATTCCCGGGATGGCGGGACTGTCATATGCTGATTATTAAAATTATTAAAGGATTGGACACGCTAGAGGCAGGAAACACGTTGCCGATGTTGGAGGCCACAGTTTAAGAATAAGGGGTAAGCCATTTAGAATGGAGATGAGGAAAAACCGTTTCACCCAGTGAGTTGCGAATCTGTGGAATTCTCTGCCTCAGAAGGCAGTGGAGGCCGGTTCTCTGGATGCTTTCAAGAGAGAGTTAGATTGAGCTCTTATAGATAGCAGAGTCGGGGGATAAGGGGAGAAGGCAGGAACGAGGTACTGATTGTGGATGATCAGCCATGATCACATTGAATGACAGTGCTGGCTCGAGGGGCCGAATGGCCTACTCCTGCACCTATTGTCTATTGTCGATTGGTAGGAGGGTTCGGTTACTTGATAAACAGCTGTCGTCTGCACCCTTTGCCTGCAGATTTGCCCTTCTGCCCCAGTCAAATGTTTGGAAAGGTCGGCAGTGTACTCGCCAGCGAGAATGTCCAGCTCTCTGACCTTGCAAGACCCAGGGCACTAAAGTATCTTTTCATTCCCCTATTAAAGAAACAATTGGAGGAACTGCTGCTTAAATACCCCCCGGAAGAAGTGGAAACCCGGCGCTGGCAGAAGATAGCAGACAAGTTGGGCAATCGAACTGCCAAGCAGGTAACCCACCCGTGTTACAGTGTCAGCTTAACTAAGCAATTAACACCACGGTTGTTCATGTTATACAATGATTCATTACCTGCTCATCAGGAAGTGCTGGCTCCGTCCTGGGGGGCGGAGTTGGAGTTGGATTCACGGGACGTGGTCTTGGAGGGGAGGATGCTCCTCAAACTGTGGAGCATCCTGGACAATACAGCTCACCCCCTCCACGACACACTGGTCAACCTGAGGAGCGCCTTCAGCAACAGACTGGTTCCCACCAAGATGCAGCACAGAACGCCACAGGAGATCCTTCTTCCCCGTGGCTATCAAACTGTACAACTCCTCCCGGGGGGTAGACTGTTGTGGGGTAGACTGACTCCCCTCCCCATCCCCCCCCCCACCCCCATCCTCAAATCTTTGCACATCCCCAGTCCTTTCCACTTGTCACTTTAATTTCATGTTTCATGTATCTTGTTGTGTTTTATGTTGTGTTGGCGGAACAATCTCCCTCCTGGGAGAAATGAAGTTCTATCGTATCGTAGGTGGTTATAACTGTTCACTATTACGTACATCAGATGGCTCAGATTGTCACCTTGACTGGTCCCAGAGGTGTATACAGTGCAGTCCTGTGAACTCTATTTCAAGTGACTAACCAAGATGCAGTGATTCATTTTGGATGGAGTCATACATGAGACTACCAGATTGATCACTTTGAGATTGTGAGTTCACATGCCATCTGGAAATTGAATTGGATAAATGATGAATTTGTGCTTTGGAACGGTGAACGGAATGGGAAAATGCTGGGGGGTTTGGAGAACCCTCGGGCTTCTTCAAATAGTGATGGCTATCTCCTTGCTTGGGTTTCATCTCACATTTATGCACTGTAATTGGTTTCCATTGTTTTGTGAAATAGGGCAATATCCAAGAGTCAAGAGAGTTGTATTGTCGTGTGTCCCAGATAGGACAGTGAAACTCTTGCTTGCTGCAGCACGACAGAATATGTAAACATTGTACACAACGGATTAAAAAAAAAAGGTTCAGTGTGTGTATGCACATGCACACATACTCAATAAATAAATAAATAATGGAGCAATAATAATAGTCGGTGGTAGTTCAGGGCTTAGTTGTCGTGTTTAATCTCCTTTCCACCTCTGTGCCTGTTTCGTTCCCGACTCCACCACGTTGGTTTTAGGCCCAGTCGGTTACTGATAGAAATTGTTCGTCGAGGGTGGCACGGTGGCGCAGCGGTACAGTTGCAGCGGCAAAGACCCGGGTTCGATCCTCGCTGCGGGTGCTCTCTGTCTGGAGCTTGTACGTTCTTCCCGTGACCTGTGCGGGCTTTCTCCGGGATCTCAGGTTTGCTCCCAGACGTACAGGGTTGTAGGTCAACTGGCTTGGGATAATTGTAAATTGCCCCAAAATGTTGTGCGCTTCTGACTCTGAGGGTAGTTCGCCCACCTTTGGTCCCCACCTGGATCATAGTCATAGAGTGATACAGTGTGAAAACAGGCCCTTCGGCCCAACTTGCCCACACCGGCCAACATGTCCCAACTACACTAGCCCCACCTTTGGTCCATATCCCTCCAAACCTGTCCTATCCATGTACCTGTCCAACTGTTTCTTAAACGTTGGGATAGTCCCACTCTCAACTAACTCCTCTGGCAGCTCGTTCCATACACCCACCACCCTTTGTGTGAAAAAGTTACCCCTCAGATTCCTATTAAATCTTTTCCCCTTCACCTTGAACCCATGTCCTCTGGTCCTCGATTCCCCTACGCTGGGCAAGTGATTCTGTGCATCTATCTCTATCTGGCTCTGAGCAGCTGTTAACATGAGGCAGCGACCACACCCTGGAAACAGCTTTGGCTGGCGGGCTAAACAAGGCGATGGTAGCTGACGGGTCTCGAACCCTCGCTGAGTTTGGGGACTTGCTCAGCCCAGCGTGCGGCGTCTGTTCCTGGCGGATTGGGTGGACGGTTCAACGGGCGGGAAAGCGGCTCAGCAACGCACCGCGGAGTGCAAAGGGCACGTCAAAGCACGAAAGAACACATGGCCATCCAGCGCGGCCGAGGGTGTTTGCAGCCGTAACGTCTAACCGTGCCTCTGGAATCCAGCTCCTGCGGCCGAGAGGGTGGGGTTTGCTCGCGTGCCACAGCCTCTCCACCTCCATCTCACCCACGCACCGGTTTCTGTGCGTCTATCAGTCTCCCGCGTGTATGAGTCGCGCTTGAGCCCCACTCCATCCCGCGAGACACGAGACTACACAACCACGCTAGCGTCGACTCTGTGCAGGAAGCAACTGCAGGTGCCAGTTTAAACCGAAGATAGACGCAACATGCTGGAGTAACTCGGGCAGCATCGACAGGGTAGACAGTCAGAATCATCTTCCCAGGGTGGAATTGTCAAAAGCTGGAGGGCCTAGCGTTCGGGTGAGAGGGGCAAAGTTTAAAGGAGATGTGCAGGGCAGGAATGGGTGACGTTTCGGGTCGGGTCGGGTCTTGACCCGCAATGTCGCCCATTCCTTCTCTCCGGAGATGCTGCCTGTCCCGCTGAGTTACTCCAGCATTTTGTGCCTGCCTATTGTGGCCTATGTCGGGCTACCACCACATGTTGCCAGGGCAAACACAAGAGTGTGAAAGTTTAGTGAATAGCCTGACATGTGTGACCTCGTGTTTTCTTCCAGCTATCCCAGCCATTCTGCATTGTATCAAACCCGCTAACCCGTTCCTTTTTTCCTTGCCATTCAGGTTGCCAGCCGGGTGCAGAAATACTTTATTAAGTTGGCTAAAGCTGGGATCCCGATTCCTGGAAGAACACCAAATGTGTACCTGCATTCAAAAAAGGTATTGCGTGCCTAAAACGGAGCCGAAAAAAGCACGGGGGCATTTTTTTCTCTGCCTATTTATGAACCTAGAACACAGAGTACAGGACAGGAACACAGTGTCTGTGCTGAACACGATGAATAATTCTCCTCTGTCCGTACGTGAGCCATATCCCTTCATTCCCTGCATATCCAAGCTTCATAAATGCCACTATCAAATCTGCCATCACCCCTGCAAATGCGTTCCAAGCACCTTCCACCCTCTGACTGTAAAAGAAAAACCTGCCCCGCACATCTCCCCAAGACTTTGCTCCTCTCACCTCGAAACTCTGCTCTCTGATCTTTGACATTTTCATCAGGGTAAGATGATTCTGACTCTTCACGCTATCTGTGCTTCTCTTCACTTTATATACTTGTACCAGGTCTCCCCTCAGTCTCTGGCATCTCCTTTACTTAAAAAGGTTACATTTGCCTTTAGGTTAGTTTAGTTCAGTTTAGAGAGAGAGAGAGCGTGGAAACAGGCCCTGCGGCCGGATGAGTCCGCGCCGAGCAGTTATAACACCCCGTAATCTTAACACTATCCTACACACTGGGGACCATTTACATTCTGTACATCGAGGCCAATTAATCTACAAATCTGCACGTCTTTGGAATGTGGGAGGAATTTCTCCGGAGCACCCGGAGAAAACCCATGCAGTCCCGGGGAGAACGTGCAAACTCTGTACGGGACAGCACCCATAATTAGCGATGGGTGCCCTTGTCCTTTCCTAACCTCTGTGAATGAGATCGATGTACTCTGAAGAAGGGTCTCGACGCGGAACGTCACCCATTCCTTCTCTCCAGTGATGCTGCCTGTCCCGCTGAGTTACCCCAGCATTTTGTGCCTACCTATTGTAAAGATTGTCGACAGTGTTATTGTGTGGGGATCATTGGCTGGCGCGGGCCGAAGGGCCTGTTTCCGCACTGCATCTCTAAACTAAACAAAAAATAAGATGCAACTGCACAGTGAAATTCTTTTTGGCAATTATCACACATGCGGGCACCGCCATTATTGGCGCCGTTATTCAAAGTCCAAAGTCCGGTCGGCTCGCGCGCTCGAGGTACTGGAGCAGTTCCCGCAAACCTGCATCCCTCTCCTCTCCTCGCCCGGTCATCTTTGTTTCCCGGGGGGGCACCTCCTGCAGCCGGCCTGAAGGCATTAGCCCGGTTCAACCTTCTGTGAGTCCTTGCTCCTCGCGTAGAACTTTTCCAGCTCCCTCCCGGTTGTGCCGTCGGCAGAGCCTTCAGGCGGCTGCCCGTTCCCTTCCACCGCCGGGCTGTCGAGTGAGGTCCCGCCGGCCATAACCCTTCGGACAGACTGCGTTGAGCCTTCAGGCGTGTTCCCGTTCCTGCCGGAGACTGCGACGGGCGAGCCGGGCCTACCGGGCAGGTCGTCCGCGATCAGTCGGGCCTGCTTGCCAGGAGTGCCATGGCCCGCTGCTTGTTGGTGGGTAATTGACTTTAAGAAATAGCCCCTTGTGTTGTTTAGTGGGAAAATCGGGTGGGTGAGCAGGGAGGTCAGGTTGCAGGGAAAGTAATCGGTAGAATGGGATTGCTCGGTGAGCTAGTATAGACTCGAGGGGCTGAAATGGCTTCCTTGTGTGTTGTGAAGGAAAATGGAACGATCTTTTTGAATTACATTTTGAAACAACTCCACTTGTATTTATCTCCTAAAATATTTAATGAAGAATTTAATCAAATGAAAACAAAATCTGTATAGACCTTTCTTCCCCTCTGAAGTATTTGAATATAAAAACAGATTGGAACCAGTCGCTGTGACAAATGGACTGAGACTGGTTGAGTTGTTCCAAAATAGCAGTGGAAGCTGATTTATGCAGGGGCTTGATCTTGGAGATGGATTTTCATGATTTGGAAGCCTTGCTTTTTGATTTTAAAAAGATCATTTTCTGGCTGACTAAATAATGCAGTAATTCTCTATTTAAGTATTGTTTGATTGTTAATAAGTCCTTTATGTTACGGTATAAACTGCGATGATGGTAACATAATTGAGGGGGGACTGCTGTGGGTCTTTGTGGGTGCAGGGAATCAAATAGAATGCAGCTGCCACCAGGATTGCAAATTCATCACCTTTAAACTATCCTGACAGCATAAAGTTTAAATATGCGTTGCCTTTTCCGCAGAATCCATTCATCCACTTGGAGTAACATCGGGAACTGACACAACTTTACTGTAACTGCAAAATTAGATGAGTGGAAAGGAACTGCAGATGCTGGTATATACACCGAGCAATAACCATATAACCATATAACAATTACAGCACGGAGACGGGTCCTCTCGGCCCTTCCAGTCCGTGCCGACCATTTGTTTTCCCCTAGTCCCATCTACCTGCACTCAGACCATACCCCTCCATTCCCTTCACGTCCATATACCTATCCACTTTACTTTTAAATGTTAAAATCGATCCTGCCTCCACCACCTCTGCTGGAAGCTCATTCCACACAGCCACCACCCTCTGAGTAAAGAAGTTCCCCCTCACGTTACCCCTAAACTTCTGTCCCTTAACAAAAATCAAAAATAGACACAGGGTGCGGGAGTAACTCAGTGGGTCAGGCAGGATCTCGTTTTCTCCAGAGATGGCTGCCTGACCTCCTGAGTTGCTCAAAAATACTGGAGAAACTCAGCAGGTGAGGCAGCATCTATGGAGCAAAGGAATAGGTGACGTTTCGAGACCCTTCTTCAGGGTCTCGACCCGAAACGTCACCTATTCTTTCGTTCCATAGACGCTGAGTTTCTCCAGCATTTTTGTCCACCTTCGATTTTTCCAGCATCTGCAGTTCCTTCTTAAACATCCCGAGTTACTCAAGTGTTTTGTGCACTAAAAATGGGATGAGGTCCTGTTCTGATTTTAAATTGGTTTTGATTCTGGCAAGTGCTGCCCAAATAGATGATGGAGACAGAGTTGAAAACAATTTTTGAAAGGGTTGTTACTTGTACATTGGAACATAGAACAGTACAGCCTGTGTTTGTGCCCAACCTGATGCTTCGCTGTATTGATCTCATCTGCCTGCAAGCGATCCATATCCCTCCCTCCATTCCCTGCAAATCCATGCCCCTATCTAAAATCACCATTAATAATTGTATTGTGAGAAATACAATTGTTTAGTTTGATATCGTATCGTTGATGTGAAGCTTTAAGTGTAAAGGTATCGAACCTTATGACATTAATAGTTGGTGTGAACTGTGGTTTTTTTAAATTGTAGCAGGTAATGATATGTAAAATACAAAGAACAGTTCTCACTAAGAAGGGAAATGTAGGAGTTGCTCATGAATACGAGGCCTTCTCAAGGCCTCGGGCCTGCTACACCTAAAAGTTTGGAGGCAATTCAGAATGGGTCTAAATATTGGAAGCTAGGATTGGCTGGTCTTTTGCAGGGTATGAGTATTGTTGATGTGCTAAGTCTAGTCATTGTGACATAAATGATTGGCGAAAGTTGAATGTAGGTTAAAAACTTAGAGACAACGAACTGCGGATGCTGGTTTAATACAGTATAAGACACAAAGTGCTGGAGTAACTCGCGTCAGGCGGCTTCTGTGGAGAACATGGGTAGGTGATGTTTCTGATTGGGACCCTTTAGACTTCTATTAGGTACAAAGGCAAGGCCCCTTTTGAGGACCAACTGTTGTACATCTGAAAGAGGGAGGTGAAAGCACGACAAGGGAGGGGTCAGGGGGCAGAGTTCATTTAGACAAGGCCTCTTCAGGACCGACCGTGCTGCAGCAGAAGCGGACTGGTGATAGTTACATATATGTCCACCAGTCCCTGCAGAATTTAATTTCTTGCTAAATTCCAGGCCACTTTGTACCGAGGTACAGTGAAAAGCTGTTGTTGCCTGCTATCCAGTCAGCAGAAAGACAATACATGATTGCAATCGATCAATTTACAGTGTACAGATACATGATAAGGGAATAACGTTTAGTGCAGGTTAAAACCAGCAAAGTCCAATCAAGCATGGTCCCAGGGTCACCAATGAGGTAGATAGTAGTTCAGGGCTGCTCTCTGGTTGTGGTAGGATGGTTCCGTTGCCTGATAATAGCTGAGAAGAAACTGTCCCTGAATCTGGAGGTGTGCGTTTTCACACTTCCATACTTTTTGCCCGATGGGAGAGGGGGGAATAGGGAGTGGCCGGGGTGCGACTGGTCCTTGATTATGTTGCTGGCCTTGCCGAGGCAGCGTGAGGTATAAATGGTGTCCATGGAAGGGAGGTTGGTTTGTGTGGCTTGGGACAAGGTTATGCAAGTTCATTCTCGGATTTGCATGATATTGGTTATTTTTTTTATTCTGTACCTAAGGTGGGTGTCAATAAAAAAATATAACTTCAATTGCTCCAAATTAGTAGCATTTGATGGAGCTGCACAGATTATTCTCAGTCTCAGTGTTTCTGAGAAACATGAAGGGTGTTTGGAGAAGAGTTGTTATGCATGGCATAATCTTGATTATCTCCTAATTGAGGTTGTTTAATGTGAGAATCACACAAGGTCCGAGCTCATTTCAGTCTTAACTAAATGCCACATTGGAATATAGTGCCTCTTACATAGAGAAACATTATCAAGTATCAAAATGGAGACACAAAGGAAATGCAGATGCTGGAATCTTGAGAAAAACACAAAGTGCTGGAGGAACTCAGCGGGTGAGGCCGCGCCTGTGTAGGGAAGGGACAAGCGATTTTTTTGGACCAGGTCTAGAACTGAAGAAAGGTCCCAATCCAAAACATCTGAACATTTTCCTCCACATAGGCAGCCTAGCCCACTGAGTTCCTCCAGCACTTTGTTATTTTTTAAATATCTAAACCAAGGATGCTGCTCCTGATCCTTTAGTTGAGTGTTTAAGAAAGAACTGCAGATGCTGGAAAAATCGAAGGTAGACAAAAATGCTGGAGAAACTCAGCGGGTGAGGCAGCATCGATGGAGCGAAGGAATAGGCGATGTTTCGGGTCGAGACCCTTCTTCAGACTGATGGGGGGGGTGGGGGGAAGAAGAAAGGAAGAGGCGGAGACAGTGGGCTGTGGGAGAGCAGGGAAGGGGTGGGAGAAAGAAAGGAAAAGTCTGAAATTGGAGAAGTCAATGTTCACACCGCTGGGGGTGTAAACCGACCAAGGGAAATGTGAGGTGCTGCTCCTCCAATTTGCGGTGGGACGCACTCTGGCCACGGAGGAGGCCCAGGACGGGAAGGTCAGATTCGGAATGGGAGGTGGGAGCTGAAGTGCTGAGCCACCGGGAGATCAGGTTGGTTAGTGCGAACCGAGCGGAGGTGTTGGGCGAAGCGATCGCCAAGCCTCCGCTTTAGTTGAGTGTAGTTTGTTGTCACTTGCGCTGAGGTCCAGTGAAAAGCTTTAGTTGCGTGCTAGCCTGTCAGCGGAAAGACAATACGTGATTACAGTGGTGCCATCCACTGGTACAGATGCACGATTAAGGCAAGAAATGCTGCTGTTGGAGTAGGGATTTAAAGGAGTGCAGCGATTGTAATGCGTGCTTGCAGATCCACTTCTGTGACTAGCGCAGAGAGAGTTGCCCTGCTTGGGCTCCATAGTCCCATTGCTGGAAAGTAGAGGTTGAGTACACGCCAAGGAAGATTTGGCAAAGGTTTCTACCAATTATCCTCCATCGAGTTTAGAAGAATGAGGGGGGGGACCTCATCAAAACATAGAGAATAGTGAAAGGCTTGGATAGAGTGGATGTGGAGACAATGTTTCCACTCGTGGGAGAGTCTAGGACTAGAGGTCATACCCTCGGAATTAAAGGACGTTCCTTTAGGCAGGAGATGAAGAGGAATTTCTTTAGTCAGTGGGCGGTGAATCTGTGGAATTCATTGCCACAGAAGGCTGTGGAGGCCAAGTCAGTGGATATTTTTAAGGCAGAGATGGATAGATTCTTGATTAGTACGGGTGTCAGAGGTTATGGGGAACAGGCAGGAGAATGGGGTGAGGAGGGAGAGATAGATCAGCCATGATTGAATGGCGGAGTAGACTTGATGGGCTGAATGACCTAATTCTGCTCCTATCACATGACCTTATGATCGCTTTCTATATCACAAATTGCCCTTCCAACCACATCCGCATATTATGTGAAGCCACACTTTGATTTCTTCACAACCTTCTCTTCCTGCCTTTGCCTAATTCAACATATTTTCCTATTTGTAAGAAGGAACTGCAGATGCTGGTTTAAACCGAAGATTGACACAAAAAGCTGGAGTAACTCAACTTCTCTGGAGAGAAGGAATGGGTGACGTTTCAGGTTGAGAAGAAGGCCCTTCTCCAGCTTTTTGTGTCCATCTTCGGTTTAAACCAGCATCTGCAGTTCCTTCTTGCACATTTTGTCTGCTCCACTGCGAAATCTCCTCAAGGTGTGTCTGCTTTGAAGTTCTCCTCTCTCCGACGAGAGTTCTGCAGCACCCTCTCTTGCTGCTCCCCCTCTGCGATTCCTCCTGCTTGAAAAGGGTCTCGACTCGAAATGTCACCCATTCCTTCTCTCCAGAGATGCGGCTGTCCCACTGAGTCACTCCAGCTTTCATAGACAATAGGTGCAGGAGTAGGCCATTCGCCCTTCGAGCCATTCAATGTGATCATGGCTGATCATCCCCAATCAGTACCCCATTCCTGCCTTCTCCCCATATCCCCTGACTCCGCTATCTTTAAGAGCCCTATCTAGCTCTCTCTTGAAAGTATCCAGAGAACTCCAGAAAAGTATCGCAGAGAATTCCACAGACTCACAACTCTCTGTGAGAAAAAGTGTTCCCTTGCCTCCTTTCTAACTGGCTTACCCCTTATTATTAAACTGTGGCCCCTGATTCTGGACTCCCCCAACATCGGGAACATGTTTCCTGCCTCTAGCGTGTCGAAACCCTTAATAATCTTATATGTTTCAATAAGATCCCCTCTCATCCTTCTAAACTCCAGAGTATACAAGCCCAGCCGCTCCATTCTCCCAGCATATGACAGTCCCACCGTCCCAGGAATTTACCTTGTAAAACTACGCTGCACTCCCTCAATAGCAAGAATGCCCTTCCTCAAATTAGGGGCCCAAAACTCCACACAATGCTCCAGGTGTGGTCTCACTAGGGCCCTGTACAACTGCAGAAGGACCTCTTTGCTCCTATACTCAACTCCTCTTGTTATAAAGGCCAACATGCCACTTACTTTCTTCACTGCCCGCTGTACCTGCATGCTTACTTTCAGTGACTGATGAACAACGACCCCCAGATCCCGTTGTACTTCCCCTTTTCCTACTTGACACCATTTAGACACCTTTTTGTGTCTATCATCTGTTCCTAATTGTTTTTCACTTGTTGCCTCCTCTCTGCTCGCTTCATAAAGTCTGTTCACCTTCACGTATTTTCCTTCTCATTTTTGCAGTTGGCCCACACACTGCCTGCGATGGCCAGCCCTCCTGTTGTCACATTATAGCTCCAGCAGTTTAAGGGGCAAAATGTGATTTAGATGATGACAGTGATGAAGGTGACTGGAGTCTTAAAGGTTGTTTGGATCCAGGGGCAGTCTGCATGCTGCCATCATGATAGCTTTTGTATGGGTTTCTAGAGCGCATTATAACAGCAGTGTTTTCCCCTTCGGGATGGTTTCTCATTTCCAACACATCAAAAGTCGGACAGCGCTATTCCCTCAGTTCGTGTATTACTCTTAGCCTTGTCAGGGCATTGGGAATACGAGAACCAAGGCACACATTGAGCGTGTTCATCTAACAGTTCCAAGTGGCAGTCACGGAGTGGTGGAACGTTGACGAGCTTGTGTCTCAGTTGATCTTTTCTACCTTTGAGGGAGATAGATCTGGCACCATTCGAAGAACAGCAGAGTGTTCCCCAAGAGTGAGGGGATCTTATTGAAACATATAAGATTGTTAAGGGTTTGGACACGCTAGAGGCAGGAAACATGTTCCCGATGTTGGGGGAGTCCAGAACCAGGGGCCACAGTTTCAGAATAAGGGTAAGCCGTTTAGAACGGAGATGAGGAAACGCTTTTTCTCACAGAGAGTTGTGAGTCTGTGGAATTCTCTGCCTCAGAGGGCGGTGGAGGCCGGCTCTCTGGAAACTTTCAAGAGAGAACTAGATAGGGCTCTTAAAAATAGCGGAGTCAGGGGATATGGGGAGAAGGCAGGAACGGGGTACTGATTGGGGATGGTCAGCCATGATCACATTGAATGGCGGTGCAGGCTTGGGGCCGAATGGCCTACTCCTGCCCCTGTATATTTTCTATTGCTTCACTCTCTCTCTCTCTCTCGGCATTTTACTGCCCAAGATTATCAGGGTCACGGCAAATCCACCGAGTGTAGACTTTCACGGTTGCCGATGTGACAACTGTGACTGCACTCAAATGTGGGGAAGGAATGTGTGGGTGGGAGCTGCACACGCTGCTTTACACCGAACATAGGCAGTCTGAAGAAGGGTCTCCCCCCCCCGACACATCACCCATTCCTTCTCTCCAGAGACGCTGCCTGTCCAGCTGAGTCACTCCAACATTTTGTGTCGATCTCAAACGTTGTGAGATGTTTTGAGAGCGCGGTAAAGCACAAAATGAATTCCAGATGACATTTTGAGGTTAGTTACTTTGGTTAATATTCAGAGATCAGTGATGTAAAATCACAAGCAGAAAGTGCTGGGCAAGTTAGTTGCTAGAAGAGGAAGGGTCTGCATTTAGACTCATTGTAGAAGGGACAGGTTGGGCCGAAGGGCATGGAAACGTGCCCTTATGTCCGTCAGCTTAGAAATAGCCCTTTTGGCCCATCTTGTCCACCAGGTCAGGTCGGGGGGGGGGGGAGTTCCCCCCCACATGGGCACCATGTAATCCCGTGCTACCCGCTCCATGGTCGGATAGTCGGCGACTAACCGTCTCCCCCACCTGGTTTGCCAGGTGAAGAGGGGGTTGTGGACCCCCAGCAGGACCAAAAACAAGACAATTGTCTTGTCAAAGGGCGGATGAGCTCCTAGCGAGCCAACGGCCACCCACACTTCAGTAGAAGTCGCGATCACTGTCGTACACGGCATTGTGGGGCACCGTGCCCGTTGATGTTTTCCACGATGATGATGATGATTGTCCAAGCCGATCCAGTTGGCATTCTGGACCAGTTCTATTTTCCTGCCTTTGGCCCAGATCCTTCTCAACCCTTTCCTATTCCTGTTATCAGGCAACTGGACCATCCTACCAGCAACTAGAGAGCAGTGCTGAGCTGCTGTCGACCTCGTTAGAGACCCTCGGACTGACCGGACTTTACTGGACATTATCTTGCACTAAACATTATTCCCATTATTCTCTTTGTAATGTAAAATGTGATCATGTATAGTCTTTCCGCTGACTGGTTAGCACGCGACAAAAGCTTTCCACTGTACCTCTGCACACGTGACAATAAACAAAACTAACTAAACTATCCTTGTATCTGCATAATAGAGTCCTTGACAAGTTGCATGTCAACCTGTTGAGATGCTCCAGCATTTTCTGTTCTTGTTTCATTATCAGCACCTGTGGAATTCTGTGGCATTCTCTGCCTCAGAGGGCGGTGGAGGCCGGTTCTCTGGATGCTTTCAAGCGAGAGCTAGATACGGCTCTTAAAAATAGCGGAGTCAGGGGATATGGGGAGAAGGCAGGAACGGGGTACTGATTGGGGATGGTCAGCCACGATCACATTGAATGGCGGTGCTGGCTCGAAGGGCCAAATGGCCTCTACTCCTGCACCTATTGTCTATTGTGGTACCTTGCCTCTTAGAGGCAACGTGGCAGAGGTGAATTTAGTTTGGTTTAGAGATACAGCGCGGAACCCTTCAGCCCACCGAGCCCGTGCTGACCAGCGATCCCCGCACACTAACACTATCCTACACACACTAGGGACAATTTTAGGACGATACCAAGCCAATTAACCTACAAACCTGTACGTCTTTGGAGTGTGGGAGGAAACCAAAGATCTCGCAGAAAACCCACGCAGGTCACGGGGAGAAGGTACAAACTCTGTACAGACAAGCGCCCGTAGTCGGGATCGAACCCGGGTCACTGGCGCTGTGGGGCAGCGACTCTACCACTGTGCCGCCCCTGAATACGTGGGACTAAATTTGTCGGCTTTTCCTTCAGACTTCCAGCAGGCAGCAACACCCTCTGAACAAGCACCTCTTCCGGCCGTCCACCTTCATGACGTCGCACGAACCCCCGGTCTACATGGACGATGAGGATGACAGGGGCAGCTTCTACAGCAGTCAGCTTGACGCTGCCGCTGACGAAGAGATCTCGGTGAGTCCACACGGAGAGTTACCGCCCCAGAAACTACAGCAGCGAGGGAGGCATCCCACAGCCAGACATTTCCCTTCAAGCCACTGCCTGGAATTGAGAAAGAGTAGAGTCAATTTATTAGTATCAAAGGCTAGTGGAAACAGGCTCTTCAGCCCAACTTGCCCACATCAACCACCATGCCCCCTCTACACCAGTCCCACCTGCCTGCATGTTCTGAAGAAGGGTCCCGACCCGAAATGTCATCTATCTTTTTCTCCAGAGATTCCGCCCAACCCGCTGAGTTACTCCGGCATTTTGTGTCTTCCTTTGATTTTTTTTTCTCTCAGTTGGCAAATTCATTTTAAGGAAGTGGTTGTCAAAACCTCTGCTCACTTAACTTACCAAACTGTTATTGCATTTTTTGGAGCTTGTTTGTCGTGGGTTTCGCTTCCAATATCTAGATCCAATGACAGGATCGAGAAGAGAATTAACACTGAGAAAATAAGTTATTCAATGCTTCCTAGATATCCTGCCTTTCAACTCTACGCAATGATTGGCATTTAAATTGTGAATAAACGTTCAAAGACAAATGTTTGACCTTTTCAGAGTGTTTGATGCTGGTAAACCTTGAACAAAATTCATTGTGCAAAATATGATATTTTCTCTTTCTCTCTTCACCCTGTCTAATGTAAATTGGATCAATTATCTGATCATTATCAGTCAGTCTTTAAATCCCTTGAAAGGATGAGGTTAATGAAGTCAATACATGTCCTCCCCAGCTTCGGAATGCCCAGACTTAAGTACAGCTCGTATGTAAAGAGGTTTCGAGTGTGGAAACAGACCCTACATGTCCACAGCGACCGACATGTCCCCATCTACACTAGTCCCACCTGCCCCATGTTTGATCTATATCCCTCTTAACCTATAGTTTAGTTTAGAGATACAGCGCGCAAACAGGCCCACCAAGTCCACGCCGACCAGCGATCCCCGCACATTAACACCCTCTAGGGACAATTTTTACATACACCAAGCCAATTAACCTACAAACCTGTACGTCTTTGGAGTGTGGGAGGAAACCGAAGATCTCGGAGAAAACCCAGGCAGGTCACGGATGAGAACGTACAAACTCCGTACAGACGGCACCCGTAGGCAGGATCGAACCAGGGTCTCCGGCGCCGTATTCGCTGTAAGGCAGCCACTCTACCACTGTGCCACCGTGACCGTACCTATCCATGTACCTGTCCAAACGTTTCTTAAACAGTGTGATAGTACCTGGCTCAACTACCCCCGCTGGCAGCTCGTTCCGCATACCTACCAACCTTTGTGTATTAAAAAAAAATTACCCCTCTGTTTTCTATTAAATCTTTCACCCCTCCCCTTAAACCTCTGCCCTCTAGTTCTCGTATCTTACTCTGGGTAAAGGACTCTGTGCATTTACCCAATCTATTCCTCGTTATGATTTGGTACACCTCTACAAGATCACCCCACATCCTCCTGCGCTCCAAGGAATAGGGTCCGAGCTTGCTCAACGTCCGCCTATAGATCAGGCCCTCGTGTCCTGGCGACATCCTCGTAAGTCTTCTCCACACCCTTCCCGGCATGACGACGTCTGTCCCATAACAGGGGGACCAAAACTGAACACGATTCTCTGAAGATCGACACAAAAAGCTGGAGTAACTCAGCGGGTACGGCAGCATCCCTGGAGAGAAGGGGTAGGCCACGTTTCGGGTCGAGGCCCTTCTTCAGAAGAAAGCATCTCGAGTACCCGCCCACTGTTCTCCAGTGACGCTGCCTGACCTGCTGAGTTACTCCGCCACTTTGTGTCTATCTGCTGGAGTAACTCGGTGGGTCAGGCAGGCAACATCTAAAGAAGGGTCTCGGCCCAAAACGTCACCCGTCCATGTCCTCCAGTGATGCTGCTTAACCCGCTGAGTTATTACGGCACTTTGTGTTTTACTGTTTAATCTTAATATTTAAAAATAATTAATTTATTTTGCTGTCAAATGAAACACTTTGTCCTTATTCACACGATTAAAACCACCAATTGTAAAGAATATGACATTTTCATTTAGTATTTTTATTATCCATTTAAATATCCCTTTTCAACAGAAGCCTCCCCTCTGAGCCTCTGTTCTTTCAAAGCTCTCTTCAGTGAATCTGCATTATTTATCAGCATGCTTTACGCTGTCGGTAGTCGGGCTCAGCGATGGTGCTCTAACTGATGTACTTTGTCATTTTTATCATGACTATTTTGTTCTTTCCTCTTTGCTCCTATCCATTAAATCCTGCCTTTTCCTTTTTCAAGACCTTTCTGTCGCAAAATAAACACCGAGAAAATGGAATGATTGTAGTGTTCACAAAGTCTTCCAATCCCTTCAATCAAGGTGCAACTTTGATTTTTTTTTTTTTTTTTTCCTCTCCATTTCTCGGCCAAATGTTCTATAGCGTTGCAGTACCGTGTTGATGTCAAAGATGCTTTTTGTTGATTGAACTTCCCGAGCCTGTCATCTGCGCTAAGTAGGAAGTGGTTTCATTCTCTTAGGTCCAATCTCTTTGGCAGTCTTGTACAGGCCCCCCCCCTGCTGTTCTTCAGGATGCAGTGAATACAAACTGCCACAGCCTTCATTTTTCACTCGACTCCTTTATGTGAAAGGAAAATTGAGAGATGATAAATTGTTGGATTTGACGGCAGAGCAGTCACGCTGACTGATGTTAATAAAACGCTGCACTTTGATGTGATTCTTTGAAGGATGGCGGCGTAGAATTGAACAGGCACTGGCAGTCGACCCGTATGAGATCAACTTGCCTCCTGTACATGGCCGAGACCAAGCATAGTCTAGTCAAACGTAGACTGGGCAACTGTTTCACCGAACACTCGCACTCAGTCCGTCAAGGCCGGCTGGATCTCCTGGTTGCTAACTATTTTAATTCCCCTTCCCGTTCCCACGCTGACTTTCTGTCCTGGGCCTCCTCCATAGAGTATCCGGTGTGGAAACAGGCCCAACTTGTCCACACCGGCCAACATGCCCCAGCTACACCAGTCCCACCTGCCTACGTTTGGTCCATATCCCTCCAAACCTGTCCTATCCATGTACCTGTCTAACTGTTTCTTAAACAGTGGGATAGTCCCAGACTCAACTACCTCCTCTGGCAGCTCGTTCCATACACCTACCATCCTTTTGTGTGAAAAACATTGCCAGAGTGAGACCGCACGCAAACTGGAGGAACAGCACCTCATATTCCGCTTGGGTAGCTTACAACCCAGCGGCATGAACGTTGAATGCTCTCATTTTGGATGCTCTAGGATTGTTTCCCATCCCTCGTACCTCTTCTCTCTCCCCCGCTCATCCTGAGGCATACACATTTCTTCACCTATCTCCCCCTTCCCCCCCCCCCCCCCCCCCCCCCCGTGCATTTCCACCTATATCCCTTCGTTTGGCTTTGCACTTCACTCCCCTTCTTATTCTTTTGTCTCCTTTTCATCTCTAGTCTTTGTCCATCCATCTGGCAGACAACCCCCCTCATGTCTGAAGAAGGGTCTCGACCCGAAACGTCACCCATTCCTTCTCAGCCTGTCCCGCTGAGTTACTCCAACATTTTGTCTATCTTCCACCCATTGCTTGCCGGGTTCTGCCCCACCCCCACTTTGTTTCCAGCTTTCCCTCCCCCTCGTACAATCAGTCTGAAGCAGAGTCCCTATCCATGTCTTCCAGATGCGGTCTGCCCCGCTGAGTTCCTCCAGCACTTTGTTTTACTCGTATCTCAACAAAGAATTTTAAAACTACCTATTTTTTCCTCTTTCGGTGTAACTTCATGTGTCTTCTCTCAGAGAGCAGTGCCTCTCCTTCTGGGGAATAACGTCAGTCAGTGTCTGTGGCCACCTATTACTTCGTTCAAAGGGACATTCTTCCTGCTCGTGTCAGGAGAGTGAAGGCTATTAAACTGCTCAAACTATTGTCAATGACCTCTGTTGCACCTCTCTCCCGAGTTCCATCCCAGTGCGCTCTCAATCTGGGATGAGTGGACCTTTGGCCTTTACTCCCCTCTGCTCCTTGGCCTTATGTGCTAACCTAGAGGGACAAAGTATAAAGGAAATGTGCTGGGACATAGCTTTAAAGTGAGGGGGCAGCGTTTAGTGGAGATATGTGGGGAGACTTTTTTTAGAGAGGTGACTGTCTGGAAGAACGCTGCCAGAGTTCCTAGTTGAGACAGACACGACAGTGGTATTTAAGAGACTTTTGGATATTTTGCCCTGGTATTTTATTTAATTCACATGTTTAATCAATAATGTTTTATTATTAATGTTAATGCTTTATGTGTCATTCCTAACTGTCACTGTATGTCGTTGTCACTTGCGGGCGGAGCACCAAGGCAAATTCCTTGTATGTGAATACTTGGCCAATAGACTTATTCATTCGTATGCAGGGAATGGAGGGGTATGGATTACGCGCAGGTAAATCAGTGATGGTCTTGGCATCATGTTCAGCATGGGCATTGTGGGCCGAAGGGCCTGTTCTCGTATTATCTTCTAGCTGGGATGCGTCTGCTCAGGGTGACTAGGCCTTGTCTGCTGCTCCTGGTTCGGTACTGCAGAGGAATGAAGAAGGGTCCCGAACCCCCGACACATCGCCTGTCCATTCCTTCCGCAGATGCTGCCTGACCCACTGAGTTACTCCAGCACTTTGAGTTTGGTGCCGCATATGTGGGACCCTTTATGAATGGTTTACTTTTTAACCGTTTCTTTACATTTACATGGTGGGCAGAGGAGACTTGACCGGCCGAATGGCCTAATTCCGCTCCTATCCCTTGTGAATGTCTTCATTTTGACAATCAAACAAGAGGAGCATAAAATAATGTTTAAAATACCTGCAGAGGTACATTTCAATGTTTTGGCGCAGTCAACCGTTTGGTAGCAGCGATTTAACATGCGGTGCGGGCAGTGCGCAAACATTGACATAGTCTCAGCCTTGCAATTGCTTCCCCTGCACAGAGCTGATGTACTTCCTTGCAAATTTGACACATGCTCCTCGAGATTCAGCAAATATTGACACACTCGCCGTGCCTCCTCTTCCCCATCATGTTGCTCCTCTTGTTCTGCTGTGTACGCATGGCACAATTCAAAGAAGTCTCGTCTCCTGGTCAGAATGTGTAGGATTGCCTCTGAATTTAGCTTAGAGGAGCAGCGCGGCAACAGGCCCTTCGGTGCGCCGACCAGCGATCCCCAGACACTAGCACTTTACCACACTCGAGGGACAGTTAACCTACAAATAACCTACATCCCTGGATTTTACAGAAGCCAATTCATCTTTGGGGGTGTGGGAGGAAACCGGAGCACCCGGAGAAAACCCATGCATGTCATGGGGAGAATGTACAAACTCCGTACAGACAGCCCCCGTAGTCAGGATCAAACCCGGGTCTCTGACGCTGTGAGGCAGCAACTCTGCCGCTGCGCCACCGTGCCGCCCTGTATGTGGCGAGCTACTGCCTCACAGCGCCAGAGACCCGGGTTCGATCCTGACTACGGGCGCTGTCTGTACGCAGTTTGTACATTCTCCCCATGACCTGTGTGGGTTTTCTCCGGGATCTCCGGTTTCCTCCCACACTCCAGAGACGTACAGGTTTGTAGGTTAATTGGCTTGGTATGATTGTAAATTGTCCCTAACGTGCGTCAGATAGTGTTAATGTTTGGGGGTCGCTGGTCAGCGCGGATTCGGAGGGCCGAAGGGCCTGTTTCCGTGCTGTATCTCTAAACTAAACAGAACTAAATGCAGGACTGCCCTCTTCTCCCGCCTTGTAAAGGAAAGGGCAGGCCTGGCTTTTCCAGACTTACTTCAGGTGAATGGTCATCCACTTGGAAGGTTAGCTCTGCTTCTCTCTCCACACTTGTTATCTGACCTGCTGATTTTCTTCTCTCCCCCCCTCCACCCCCAATCATTTTCTATCTTCATTTGACATTCTCTGTTTTCTTGCAGGATGATGAAAGCATTCCACCCTCCTGTCGCCACTTGGCGGAATACAAAGAGTTGCTGTGCCTGAAGAAGCTGAAGAAGCAGAAACTGGATCTGCTGCAGGCGGAGAGTGGTTTTATACCGCACATCGGGTACAAGGTGGGTCGCAATAGTAAAGTCAAATAGCGCGGAAACAGGCCCTTCGGCCCAACTTGCCCACACCGACCAACATGATCCATCTGCGCTAGTCCCACCTGCCCGCGTTTGGCCCATATCCCTCTAAACCTGTCTTATCCATGTGCCTGTCCAAATGTTTCTTAAATGTTGCGATAGCCCCTGCTTCAACTCCCTCCCCCATTCAGTGTGTTCAATACATACCATTCGGGCCCTCCGAGCTAGCACCGCCATTCAGTGTGATCATGGCTGATCATCCCCAATCAGTACCCCGTTCCTGCCTTCCCCCTATATCCCCCGACTCCGCTATCTTCAAGAGCCCTATCTAACTCTCTCTTGAGAGTATCCAGAGAACCGGCATGTCACCGTCAATATTTCTAGTTTCCCATTCCCCTGACTCTCAGTCTGAAGAAGGGTCTCGACCCGATACATCACCTATTCCTTCTCCCCAGACATGCTGCCTGTCCCGCTGAGTTTTTTGTGGCCATCTTCGCTTTAAACCAGCATCCGCAGTTCCTTTCTACACGATCAGTACACCATCGTTCCGTGCACTTTCTTAGTAGACATTATTTTACAGTCAAGCTGGGAAATTCTCACCCAGGCCATAATTATTTCTGTCCAAAACTGTTTTAACAAAAAAACATGTTTAGATTAATGGCTGTTTGTAATTATGTTCTGCACAACATGAGGACCAAGCTTCCACATTTACGCTATTCATCACAAAGTACTTAATTAACTTGCTATAAAAGGCAAGAAATACAAAAATATCTCCTCCATTTCAAACCCCCTACAAACATATATCCTAGTTTTTTTTTAACTGTTTATCCAA
Organism: Okamejei kenojei; assembly: GCA_035221665.1. Lineage (NCBI taxonomy): Eukaryota > Metazoa > Chordata > Chondrichthyes > Rajiformes > Rajidae > Okamejei > Okamejei kenojei. Next base: position 74,047,808 of record CM069140.1, on the reverse strand, counting down.
CTGTTGTAATAGCTGGAAAATATTTTTCAAGAGATGTACACTTGGGTGAACATTTCGTTGAATTTAGACTTCGACAATAGACGCAGGAGTAGGCCATTCGGCCCTTCGAGCCAGCACCGCCATTCAATGTGATCATGGCGGATCATCCCCAATCAGTACCCCGTTCCTGCCTTCTCCCCACATCCCCTGACTCCACTATCTTTAAGAGCCCTGTCTAGATCTCTCTTGAAAGTATCCAGAGAACCGGCCTCCACTGCCCTCAGAGTTAGAGAATTCCACAGACTCACAACTCTCTGTGAGAAAAAGTGTTTCCTCGTCTCCGTTCTAAGGCTTACCCCTTATTCTTAAACTGTGGCCCCTGGTTCTGGACTCCTCCAACATCGGAAACATGTTTCCTGCCTGCTGTCCAAACCCTTAATAATCTTATATGTTTCAATAAGACCCCCTCTCATCCTTCTAAAATCCTGAGTATACAAGCCCAGCCGCTCCATTCTCTCAGCCAGTCCCGCCATCCCGGAAATTAACCTTGTGAACCTACGCTGCACTCCCTCAATAGCAAGAATGTCATTCCTCAAATTAGGGGACCAAAACTGCACACAATACTCCAGGTATGGTCACACTAGGGCCCTGTACAACTGCAGAAGGACCTCTTTGCTCCTATACTCAACTCCTCTTGTTATGAAGGCCAACATGCCATTTGCTTTCTTCACTGCCTGCTGTACCTGTATACTTACTTGGATGAACAAGGACCCCCAGATCCCGTTGTACTTCCCCTTTTCCCAACTTGACGCCATTTAGATAATAATCTGCCTTCCTGTTTTTGCTACCAAAGTGGATAACCTCACATTTATCCATATTAAACTGCTTCTGCCATGCATCTGCCCACTCTCCCAACAATAGACAAGTCACCCTGCAAGTCTAGCCCAACCTGTCCAAGTCACCATGCATTCTCATAGCATCCTCCTCACAGTCCACCCAGCTTTGTGTCATCTGCAAATTTGCTAATGTTACTTTGAATCCCTTCATCTAAATCATTGATGTATATTGTAAATAGCTGCGGTCCCAGCACCGATCCTTGCTGTATCCCACTAGTCACTGCCTGCCATTCTGAAAGGGACCCATTAATCTCTACTCTTTATTTCCTGTCTGCCAACCAATTTTCTATCCATGTCAGCACTCTACCCCCAATACCATGTGCTCTAATTTTACCCACTAATCTCCTATGTGGGACCTTATCAAATGCTTTCTGAAAATCCAGGTACACTACATCCACTGGCTCTCCCTTGCCCATTTTCCTAGTTACATCCTCAAAAAATTCCAGAAGGTTAGTCAAGCATGATCTCCCCTTTGTAAATCCATGCTGACTCGGACCGATCCTGTTACTGCTATCCAAATGTGCTGCTGTTTCATCTTTTATAATTGACTCTAGCATCTTCCCCACCACCGATGTCAGGCTAACTGGTCTATAATTCCCTGTTTTCTCTCTCCCGCCTTTCTTAAAAAGTGAGATAACATTAGCTACCCTCCAATCCACAGGAACTGACCCCGAGTCTACAGAACATTGGAAAATGATCACGATTGCATCCACGATTTCTAGAGCCACTTCCTTAAGTATCCTGGGATGCAGACCATCAGGTCCTGGGGATTTATCAGCCTTCAGTCCCATCAGTCTACCCAACACCATTTCCTGTCTAATGTGGATTTCCTTCAGTTCCTCCGTCACCCCAGATCCTCTGGCCACTACTATATCAGGAAGATTGTTTGTGTCCTCCTTAGTGAAGATGGATCCAAAGTACCTGTTCAACTCATCTGCCATTTCCTTGTTCCCCATTATAAATTCACCTTTTTCAGTCTTCAAGGATCCAACTTTGGTCTTAACTATTTTTTTCCTCTTCACATACCTAAACAAGCTAATACTATCCTCCTTTATATTCTTGGCTAGCTTACTTTCATACCTCATCTTTTCTCCCAGTATTGCCTTTTTAGTTATCTTCTGTTGCTCTTTAAACATGACCCAATCCTCTCGCTTCCTGCTCATCTCTGCTATGTTGCACTTCTCTTTTATTTTTAAACTGTCTCTGACGTCCCTTGTCAGCCACGGTCGCCCCTTACTCCCCTTGCAAGCTTTCTTCCTGTTCCTAGTATTTCTTGGACGACTATTAGTTCCCGTAGTCGTTTTCCTTTTAAAGTTTGCGTTCTTCTAAAGTGTACGCTCAACTCTTGTACTGCATTGCGTGGCTACCTCGCCTCGCGTAACTGTGAATCTGGTTTTTCAATCTGCCAGTGTGATAACTGTGGCACGGAGCCGATTCTCGGCCTACGGTGGCACTGCCAAGACTGCCCACAGGACAGCTCAGTGGATTTCTGTGACAGTTGTTCTGACTGGTAAGTTATCCCGTATCTGTGCACTGCGGACGGCTGGATTGTAATTAAGAATAAGGGCTAAGCCATTTAGAACGGTGACGAGGAAACACTTTTTCTCACAGAGAGTGGTGAGTCTGTGGAATTCTCTGCATCAGAGGGGTGGTGGAGGCGGGTTCTCTGGATACTTTCAAGAGAGAGCTAGATAGGGCTCTTATAGATAGCGGAGTCAGGGGATATGGGGAGAAGGCAGGAACGGGGTACTGGTTGGGGATGATCAGCCATGATCACATTGAATGGCGGTGCTGGCTTGAAGGGCCGAATGGCCTACTCCTGCACAGGAGGTGCAGCGAGACCTGGGTGTCCTTGTACACCAGTCACTGAAAGTTGGCGTGCAGGTACAGCAGGCAGTGAAGAAAGCAAATGGAATGTTGGCCTTCATAACAAGAGGATTTCAGTACAGGAGTAAAAAGGTTCTTCTGCAGTTGCATAGGGCTCTGGTGAGAGCACATCTGGAGTATTGTGTACAGTTTTGATCTCCTAAATTGAGGAAGGACATCCTTGTGATTGAGGCAGTGCAGTCTAGGTTCACGAGATTGATCCCTGGGGTGGCGGGACTGTCATATGAGGAATGATTGAAAAGACTAGGCTTGTATTCACTGGAGTTTAGGATGAGGGGGGATCTTATAGAAACATATAAAATTATAAAAGGACTGGACAAGCTAGATGCAGGAAAAATGTTCCCAATGTTGGGCGAGTCCAGAAGCAGGGGCCACAGTCTTAGAATAAAGGGGAGGCCATTTAAGACTGAGGTGAGAAAAAACGTTTGCACCCAGAGAGTTGTGAATTTGTGGAATTCCCTGCCACAGAGGGCAGTGGAGGACAAGTCACTGGATGGATTTAAGAGAGAGTTAGATAGAGCTCTAGGGGCTAGTGGAATCAAGGGACATGGGGAGAAGGCAGGCACGGGTTGTTGATCGGGGACGATCAGCCATGGTCACAATGAATGGCCTCGAAGGGCAGAATGGCCTCCTCCTGCAGCTATTTTCGATGTTTCTATTGTCTATTGTAATCATGTACAGTCTTTCTGCTGACTGGATGGCACGCAAAAAAGGCATTTCACTGTACCTCAGCACACGTGACAATAAACCAAGCCATTCCATGCCATTCCACACCAAGCCATAGCATTCCATGCCATTCCACACCACTCCAGTGGCATAAGCTGAACTGCCGATCGGTCAAGTTAGTGCTTCCACATTCTCTGTTAAAGAAGGCAACATTGCAATCTATACAGAGAATCAGTTGAAACACACAGCGGGCCTTAGACCTTGCTATCATAGATAGCGAAGATGGTTAACAAAGTTTACAGCAGGATCTTGACCAGCTGGTCTGAGGAATGATCCATGGAGTTTAATGCAAGTGAGCGTGATGTGTTGCATACTGGGTAGTCACGCCAGGCCTGGGCCTTCACAGAGTGGCCCAGTCTCTCATTCCTTTGTGTATTTTGCCAAAATGCCAAGTATCCCAGAAAATATAATTCCCCAATCTGGTAACCTTGCATCACTGTCTGTGTATTTGCACTGTCGTTTAGCACCTGTGGGGGAAATGTTAGAGATACAGGGTGGAAACAGGCTCCCATTGTCCCACCAAGTTGGTGCCGCTGCACTTGTTCTATCCTACTACCCTGCGCACAATTTGCAGTGGCCAATTAACCCACAAACCCGCCCGTCTTTGGAATGAGGGAGGGAGCACAGCACCCGGAGAAAACCCTCACGGTCACGGGGAGAGCGTGCAAACTCTGTGCAGCCAGTCAGGGTCAACCCCCGGGACTCTGGCGCTGTGAGGCAGCGACTCTACCGCTGCGCCGCCGTGCCGCCCCCCCCCCCCCCCCCCCCCCCCCGTGGAATAGTCGCCTTTAGTGTCCTCATCTTCCTTTCCCATTGGACTCTGGAATCTGCAGCCTTTTGTTCCTCACTTATCACATCGCAGCCCCCATCGCTATCTCCATCTTCCCTGCCAATCCCTCCCTCCTCTCCAGCTAGCCCCCTCTCGCTCGCTAGCTCCTGCCCCTGCCTTCTCTCCATCTCTAGTGGTGATTTCCCATCGACTATTTCAATCCACATTCATAAGTGATAGGAGCAGAATTTGACCCGTCAAAGTTTATTCCGCCATTCAATCGTGGCTGATCTATCTTTCCCTCTCAGCCCCATTCTCCTGCCTTCCCCACCATAACCCCCGACGCCCGTACTAGAAACATAGAAAATAGGTGCAGGAAGAGGCCATTCGGCCCCTTGAGCCAGCACTATTAATCAACAATGTATTAATCTCTGCCAAAAATATCCATTGACAGCCTCCGTGGCAATGAATTTCATAGATTCACCACCCTCTGACTAAAGAAATTCCTCCTGCTCATATTTTCACGTTCAGGCGAAGGAATATTAGTCTTTATTTCTTCGTTTATTGATGTGTATGTTTTAGATCTTACCTTAGCACTACGTTCTAATCTGGGCACAGCCCCTAGGGAAGGTTGTATAGATGCGGGAGCTCAGGTTCATCCATTTCCATCACAGTATGTGTATGTGATGTACATTATAAATTATTGGAACTGACCTGGGCTTACAATTTCAAAGTGTGTGCGGCAGAGTGGCACAGCAGTGGGGGTGCTGCCTTGTAGCACAGTGGGCCAGGGTTTGACCTTGACTGCGGATGCTGCCTGCACAGATTTTGTACGTTCTCCCCCGTGACCCGCGTGGGGTTTTCTCCGGGTGCTCCGGTCTCCTCCCACGCTCCAAAGATGTGCAGGCTTGTAAGTTAATTGGCTTTGGTAAAAATTGTAAATTTAAAAAATTTAAAAATTGTAAATATAAGATATAAGAAAAGTTATATCTTATATTCCTTGATCTTATCTCCTAAGATGTACTAATAGTAAATTATTCCTTTCTTTATGATTTTCTTTTACGATGTTGATTTTTATTTTTTATTTTATTTTTCTTACTGCTTTCCTCTCTTTATAAATAAAAACTATTAGAGTCAAAATGATATACTTGATAATATTAATAATGTATGCATATTGAACATGAAATATTGCTATTATAACATATGCTTGCTAAATCACTGTCTAAATACTCTAATAAAAAAATATATATTCAAAAAAAAAATAAAATTGTAAATTGTCCCCAGTGTGTGTAGGATAGTGTTAGTGCGCGGGGATCGCTGGTCGGTGCGGGCTCAGTGGGCCGGAGGGCCTGTTTCCTCGCTGTTTCTCCGACGTTTAGTTTAGAGATACAGCACGGGAACAGACCCTTTGACCCACCGAGTCTGCGCCAACCAGCGATCCCCGCGCACTAACACCTACCCCACTCGGGAACAATTCACAATTTGTACCAAAGCCGGTTAACCTGCACGTCTTTGGAGTGTGGGAGGGAACCGAAGCACCTGGAGAAAACCCACGCATGGAAACATAGAACATAGGTGCAGGAGTAGGCCATTTGGCCCCTTGAGCCAGCACCGCCGTTCAATATGATCAGGCCTGATCATCCAGAAACAGTACCCTTCTGCGCAGTCGCAGGGAGAACGTACAAAATCTATACAGACAGCAGGCGTAGTCAGGATCGAACCCGGGTCCCTGGCGATGCAAGGCACCAGACCATTACATACAGGTGGTCTGTGCCTTCAATTTCTTGGTCAAATATTGGTTCCTGTACTCGTTTTCCTTTGAAAGTTAGTGTTCTTCTAAAGTAACTCTACCGCTGCGCCACCATGCTGCCATCTCTAGTAAAGTCTATTGAACCTGGGCTTAATTCCCAATTTCATATCTTATGTGGTTGGTGTCCTCTCTCTCTCTCTCTCGCTCTCTCTCTGCAGCCTATACGAGACAGAGAATCACAGGAGTGACCATCAGTTGGACCCGGTGTTCAGAACTGAGACATTTCTGGACAGAGACTACTGCATGTCTCGGGACACTAGCTACAATTACCTTGACCCGAACTACTTCCCAGCGAACAGATGACAACAAGGGCATGGTTTGGGCGGATGGAAACAAACTCCCCTGGGGGGGTGATTTCAACTCTTCAGTGCATCACAGAAACAGAAGGCTTCACTTGTCGATTCCGTGCACAGATCAGAAGGGTCCTGCTGCTGTTCCACACGTGCCCACGGCTGACGGCTGCGCTCGGCAACCGCAACTAAGGGCCCCGTGGCCCCAACGCCCCCCATGTATCACTCAACGGCAGCTGAACATTCCTCACACAGCAGCTTTCCTCCACATGCCTTTCACACTCTCTATCTCATCATCTATTTCCCTGTGTCTCACTCTCCCTTTCTGTCCCTGTGAACCACTCTCTATCACTGTTCCTATCTCTATCTCTCTGTTTCTATCTCTCTCTTCACTTTCTGTGTGTCTCTCTCTCCCTCTCCCTGTGCCTCAATATCCCTTTCTGTCTCTCTTTACGATCTGCGCTCTCTCTCTCTCTCTCTCTCGCTCTCTGTCTCTGTCTCTGTCTCTTTCTCTGTCTCTCTCTGTCTCTCCCTCTCTCTCCCTCCCTCTCTCTCCCTCTCTCTCTCCCTCTCTCTGTATGCCTCCCTCTCTGTCTGTCTCTCTCCCTCTCTCTCCCTCTCTCTCTCTCTCTCTCTCTCTCTCTCTCTCTCTCTCTATGCCTCCCTCTGTCTGTCTCTCCTTCTATGTGTGTTTCTCCCTCCTTGTGTCTCTGTCTTGCTCTCCCACTCTCTCTCTCTCTGCCACACACACACACACACAATGTTCAGTTGCTACTTGCCGACAGATTTGGAGGAGGAAGGACAGACGAGATGGGAGCAGGTTGCAGCGTTGGTTATTTAATTCCAAAGTCGAGATCGGTTTCTGTGACGATGGCGGTCCTCTTAATCACAACGTGATGTAGATAAATGTCTCTGTAGACGAGTATTTCTGGACCCACATGATGCGTTAGATTTGCTATTATGTCGTGTAGTGTATAGTCCTATCTGCACAAAAGTGGGGGGGGGGGGGGCAGAATTTTAGTGTTGGAAATTATGTTTTACACACGAGGGGGGGAGACCGAGTGTGCGTTGTGTAACAATCCGGTAAAGCTGAGGGTCGAGGAACGTGGTTGCGACCGGGTGTGCCGGGTCTGCCCAATCTAACCGGCGGCGGAGGCGGCTTCCTGCCGAGTCGACCTCTCAGTCCCACCTCCCGAGCGACTGCGCAAAGCACTACGCGACTCCAACGCGACTCGGGGAACGAGAAAACTAAAACCTGACCCGCACTCTCATTGCTCCCCCACCTCCTCCTCCTCCTCCTCCCACTCCCCACAAAATACAAAGCTGCACACATGAAGTTTGAACGCGAGTCAGTTGTCGGTGAAAGTGGTTTTTTTTTAGATGTAATGTGATATAAAATGACTTATGTAACGTGTACAAAAATATGGTGAATAAAGTACAGTGGTAGCAACAGTGTACATCAATTTATACAGTATATATAATGCGTGTGTGCGTGCGTGCGTGTGTGTGCTTAGATACACACTCACACGCGCACACACACACACCCACTCCAAATTCAGTAGAGCCCTTCCCGAACCCCTTCAAATGAGAGCTGGCCCCCTCTAGCTCATTAACAAAACTGCCTATCGAAGATAATCAAGTATTATTAACAAATTCCCTCTTTTTTGTAGTCTGCACAGAAGCTGTGTTTGCTGAAAGATTGTATTTTTACTATGTATTTAAGTGACTGACTGAGATTAGCCAGCGGTGAGCACGAGGGTCGGCTGCAGGTGTTTTTACTCCTGGTTGGGCATTGAATAGAACATTTTTGTACGGTTTTGTTTTTTTTTCTGGCCTCATATCTGTGTGTATGCAACATGTTCTTATACAGATCTATACAACTGTCGGGAGAGCTGTGCGAAATAAAAACCATGTGGACCTAGTCTCCGTGTGTGCTAGTTCCTGCCGTCCCGCTCACCAGCTAGCACGTAAGGGCCTGTCCCACTTGCATGCGATTGCGTGCGTTTGGCACGGCCAAACGGAAGCGGAGTTCACGCGAAGTACGCGCGTGACGACATTTGCGTCATGTTTACCAATCGGCTGCGCAGGAGGCGGTCTGTCCGAATTTGGGCGTTGCACGGCGTCATCACGCAACGCCACGCCGGGCGGTGAGGTCACCGCACACCACCACGTTCGCCGTCAAGACCCTGCGTACGACCGCAATGCGCCTGCGTGCCGACAGGTCATTCCCGCGCAAAGATTTCGGCCACTGCAAGAATTTCGGAGCCCCGCGCGATGTCGGGACCAGCCCCGCACAACTCCGCGCTTCTAAGTGGGACCGGCCCCCCGCGTACGCCTCAAGCGACCACGAGGTCGCGTAATTTGCGAGCCAAGGTCGCATAAGTGGGACAGGCCCTTTAATCTTAAATCGGAAGGATGGTCCCGACCCGAAACGTCACCCGTTCCCTCTCCCCAGAGATGCTGCCCGTCCCCGCTGAGAGTTACTCCAGCATTTTGTGTCTAATCTTCGGTGTAAACCAGCGTCTGCAGTTCTTTCCTCAACATGATCACTTTGTTCCTTGGAGCGCAGGACGATCGCCTGTGGCCTTCATAGGTTCTGGGGGCAGAATTGGGCCATTCGGCCCATCAAGTCTACTCCGCCATCCCCGGGTAATACGAGGAAGGATTTGCGACAGATTTCAATCTGTCACTGGCCCAGGGTGTCGTCCCCACTTGCCGCAAGACATCTACCATTGTGCCAGTGCCCAAACAATCAGCGACAGGGAGCCTCAACGATTTCCGGCCAGTGGCACTCACCCCTGTCATCGCCAGGTGCTTTGAGCGGCTGATCTTGGCTCACCTCAAAGCCAGCCTCCCCCCCACACTGGACCCCCATCAGTTTGCCTACCGGACCAACAGATCTACAGAGGACGCCATATCGGCGGCCCTACACTCTGCCCTGACCCACCTGGACAGCAATAACACCTACATCAGGTTGCTGTTCATTGACATCAGCTCCGCCTTTAACACTGTCATACCCGCTGGCTTGATCACCAAACTCAGCGGTCTTGGCATCTCCACCTCCCTCTGCAATTGGACACTGGATTTCCTCACTAACAGACCACAGTCTGTTAGGGTCAACAACCTCACCTCCTCCACTATAACACTGAACACTGGCGTGCCACAGGGCTGTGTGCTCAGTCCTCTCTACTCTCTCTTCACCCATGACTGCATCCCTAAGTTTAGCTCCAACGCCATCATAAAATTTGCCGACGACACCACGGTGGTGGGACTGATCAGCGATAACGACGAGTCAGCCTACAGGGAGGAGGTCCAGCACCTGACAACCTGGTGTGCCAACAATAACCTCGTCCTCAACTCCCAGAAGACAAAGGAAATCATTGTTGACTTCAGAAAGAACAGAGGGGGCAGACACACCCCCATCCATATAAACGGACTGAGGTGGAGCGGGTCTCCAACTACAAATTCCTCGGGGTACACATCTCGGAGGATCTGTCCTGGTCCCTCAACATCTCCAAGCTGATCAAAAAGGCGCAGCAGCGCCTTTACTTCCTGAGGAGGCTCAAAAAAGCCCACCTGTCCCCCCAGATCCTGACCAACTTTTACCGATGCACCATTGAAAGCATCCTGACCACCTGCTTTACGGTCTGGTACAGCAGTTGCACCGTAGCAGACAGGAAGGCACTACAACGGGTGGTGAAAACCGCCCAGCACATCATCGGTGCCCCGCTCCCTGCCATGGAATGGCCTCCACCAAAAACGGTGTCTGAGACGGGCCGGGAAGATCATCAAGGACCCCTCCCACCCTAACCATGGACTGTTTGCCCTCCTACCATCGGGGAGGCGGTACAGGAGCCTCAGGTCCCGCACCAGCAGGATGAGGAACAGCTTCTACAACAACACCATCACACTGCTGAACTCGGAGTCCCGCCGATAGATTTCTCCAGTCTCTCCGTCCACATTGTCTGCATTCTGTATTTATTTCTATATTGCTATTACTACGAACTGACGCTAAACTGCATTTTGTTGTACCCATGCTTGTATCTGTGCAATGACATTAAAGTTGAATTGAATTGAATTGAAGTGATGACTGCAAGTTGGAAACATTTAACCAGCCATGGAGTGTAGAAGAACAGGTAGGTTTTCTCGTATGTTGTAGGAGCAGAATTCGCCCATTTGGCCCACCAAGTCCACTCCGCCATTCAATCGTGTCTGATCTATCTTTCCCCCTGAACCCCATTCTCCTGCATTCCCCCCCAAAACCCCTGACACCCGCACTAATCAAGAATCTGTCTATCTCTGCCTTACAAATATCCATCGACTTGGCCTCCACAGCCGTCAGTGGCAATTAATTCCACAGATTCGCTACCATCTGACTAAAGAAATTCCTTTCTAAATGTGCGTCCTTTTATTCTGAGGCTGTGCCCTCTGGTCCTGGACTCTCCCGCGCGTGGAAATATCCTCTCCACATCCATTCTATCCGGGCCTTTCACTATCGGGTTAGTTTGAATGAGGTGTTTCCCCCCCACCCCCCAAATATCCTTCTAGACTCCAGCAAGTAGAGGCCCAGTGCCGTCAAATGCTCATCACGTGTTAACCCACTCATTCCTGGGATCATTCTCGTCAACCTCCTGTGGAGTTTAGGAGGATGAGAAGATCACATTGAAACATTTTAAGATTGTTAAGGGCTTGGACACACTAGAGGCGGGAAACATGTCCCCGGTGCTGGTGGAGTCCAGAACCAGGGGCCACAGTTTGAGAATAAGGAGTAAGCCATTTAGAACGGAGACGAGGAAACACTTTTTCTCACAGAGAGTGGTGAGTCTGTGGAATTCTCTGCCTCGGAGGGCGGTGGAGGCAGGTTCTCTGGATGCATTCAAGAGAGAGCTAGATAGGGCTCTTAAAGATAGCGGAGTCAGGGGATATGGGGAGAGAAGGCAGGAACGGGGCACAGATTGGGGATGATCAGCCATGATCACATTGAATGGCAGTGCTGGCTCGAAGGGCCGAATGGCCTACTCCTGCACCTATTGTCTATTGCCCCTCTCCAGGGCCAGCACATCCTTCCTCAGACACTGCGCACAATAATCCAAATGCGGACTGACCTAAAGGCTAAGAGGTGTATAAAGACCTTATTGAGGTGTATAAGATCATAAAGGGAAGAGGTAGGGGAATCAAGAACTATAGGTTTAAGATCAGGGAAGGATTTAAAATGAACCTGAGGGGCAACGTTTTCACACAGAGGGTGGGTGGTGGACATATGGAATGTGTCGTGGAGTGATACAGCATGGGAACAGGCCCAACTTGCCCCCTGCTGACCAACATGCCCCAACTCCACACGTCCCACCTGCCTGCGTTTGGCCCATATCCCTCCGAACATATCCTATCCACGTACCTGTCTGACTTTCTCAAACGTTCAAGAAGGAACTGCAGATGCTGGAAAAATCGAAGGTAGACAAAAAATGCTGGAGAAACTCAGCGGGTGCGGCAGCATCTATGGAGCGAAGGAAATTGGCAACGTTTTGGCCCGAAACGTTGCCAATTTCAGTGTGGGAATGGGAAGGGGAGTTAAAATGGTTACCCAAGTGAAAGATGAACCAGCATCTGCCGGTCTTTGCTTCTACAGTGTATAACATGTGCCGACAGATACATCACTATAGATTATAACAGGAAATATAATCAATGCAGAACTGCAGTGAACTTGATTTGCGTAATTTTCTTTTAATTGGTGCGACAAGACTTTGGATTAGGGTTTGTACCAGCTCTTGTTACATCCATGCCATGTTGCAAACACTGTCATGAAGCAGTTTGGGGCAGTTTTCTGAATGAAAGTCTCGCTGAATGAACGTCAATGCAAGCTGCTGTCGTACGCAGATGGCTTGTTCAGGTGGTCTGCCGAGTACCATCGGGCAGAATGGCCTCTTAACATCGCTGTGAATGTGCTTTTCAGATCCTTGATGCTCAAGGGTGTCCTGTGACATTTACTTTTCCCTCGGCAGGAATCGATCTAAGGTCACGTTGATCGATCTGCTCTCCAGAACAGCATCGATGGCGAGGCACATCTGCTGAAAGATTCTGTCCGGCTGTCCTTCTGCATTTACCTGTCAAAACAAGAGAGAGTTTACAGGACTCACTGACACCTTTGCAGTCGATGTTTAACATAGAAACGTACAGAGCAGGAACAGCCCCTTCACTCCACACTGTGCTGTTTAGTGGTGCAGCTGGTAGAGACCCGGGTTCAATCCTGACCTGGAGTGCTGCCTGTGTGGAGTTTGCACGTTCTCCCTGTGACCGCATCTGGGTGCTCAGGATTCCCCCTCGCATCCTGAATAGATCGGGTAAATGCACAGTGCCTCTTGCCCAGAGTAAGGGAATCGAGAACCAAGAGGGCAGAGTTTTAAGGTGAAGGGGGAAATATTTTATAGGAATCTGAGGAGTCACTTTTTCACACAAAGGTGTGGAATAAGCTGCCGGAGGAGGTCGTTGAGGCAGGGACTATTGCAACATTTAAGAAGCAACTAGTGCTTGGATAGGACAGATTTGGACGGGTATGAACCAAATGCAGGCAAGTGGTGGTAGTGTAGATGGGACATGTGGAGATGGGGACTCCGCCAGAGCCCAACTGTGAATGCGGAGCAGAACAACACAGACAATAGGTGCAATAGTTCATAGACAATAGACAATAGGTGCAGGAGTGGGCCATTCGGCCCTTCGAGTCAGCACCGCCATTCAATGTGATCATGGCTGATCATCCCCAATCAGTACCCCGTTCCTAACTTCTCCCCATATCCCCCAACTCCTCTATCTTTAAGAGCCCAATCTAGCTCTCTCTTGAAAGCATCCAGAGAACTGGCCTCCACCGCCCTCTGAGGCAGAGAATTCCACAGACTCACAAGTCTCTGTGAGAAAAAGTGTTTCCTCCTCTCCATTCTAAATGGCTCACCCCATATTCTTAAACTGTGGCCCCTGGTTCTGGACTCCCCCAACATCGGGAACATGTTTCTTGCCTCTAGTGTGTCCAAACCCTTAACAATCTTACATGTTTTAATAAGATCCCCTCTCATCCTTCTAAACTCCAGAGTATACAAGCCCATCCGCTCCATTCTCTCTGCATATGACAGTCCCGCCATCCTGCACTCCCTCAATAGCAAGAATGTCCTTCCTCAAATTAGGGGAGCAAAACTGTACACAATACTCCAGGTGTGGTCTCACTAGGGCTCTGTACAACTGCAGAAGGACCTCTTTGCTCCTATACTCGGCTCCTCTTGTTATAAAGGCCAACATGCCATTCGCTTTCTTCACTGCCTGCTGTACCTGCATGCTTACTTTCATAGACTGATGAACAAGGACCCCCAGATCCCGTTGTATTTCCCCTTTTCCCAACTTGACGCCATTTAGATAGTAATCTGCCTTCCTGTTTTTGATACCAAAGTGGATAACCTCACATTTATCCACATTAAACTTCATCTGCCATGCATCTGCCCACTCCCCCAACCTGTCCAAGTCACCCTGCATTCTCATAGCATCCTCCTCACAGTTCACACTGCCACCCAGCTTTGTGTCATCTGCAAATTTGTTAATGTCACTTTGAATCCCTTCATCCAAATCATTGATGTGTATTGTAAATAGCTGCGGTCCCAGCAACAAGCCTTGCAGTACCCCACTAGTCACTGCCTGGCATTCTGAAAGAGACCAGTTAATCCCTACTGTTTGTTTCCTGTCTGCCAACCAATTTTCTATCCATGTCAGCACTCTACCCCCAATACCATGAGCTCTAATTTTACCCACTAATCTCCTATGTGGATCCTTACAGAATGCTTTCTGAAAGTCCAGGAACACTACATCCACTGACTCTCCCTTGTCCATTTTCCTAGTTACATCCTCAAATAATTCCAGAAGATTAGTCAAACATGATTTCCCCTTCGTAAATCCATGCTGACTCGGACCGATCCTGTTACTGCTATTCAAATGTGTGGTTATTTCATCTTTTATAATTGACTCCAGCATCTTCCCCACCACCTATGTCAGGCTAACTGGTCTATAATTCCCTTAAAAAGTGTAACATTTCTCTCCACAGGAACTCCTGAATCTATAGAACATTGGAAAATGGCATCCACTTTCTTAAAAAGTGCAGGATAACATTAGCTACCCTTCAATCCACAGGCCTTCTCTCCATAACTGCCACATCCAACTACTCTTAAATATCCCTGAATCTATAGAACATGTGGAAAATGTCTTAAAACACCAACCTTGTCCTGACTTCCCCAACATCCACGCATTTTTTAGAGCCACTTCCTTAAGTACCCTGGGATGCAGACCATCAGGCCCTGGGGATTTATCAGCCTTCAGTCCCATCAGTCTATCCAACACCATTTCCTGCCTAATGTGGATTTCCTTCAGTTCCTCCGTCACCCCAGATCCTCTGGCCACTACTATATCAGGAAGATTGTTTGTGTCCTCCTTAGTGAAGACGGATCCAAAGTACCTGTTCAACTCATCCGCCATTTCCTTGTTCCCCATAATAAATTCACCTTTTTTGGTCTTCAAGGATCCAACTGTGGTCTTAACTATTTTTTTTCTCTTCACATACCTAAAGAAGCTTTTACTATCCTCCTTTATATTCTTGGCTAGCTTACCTTCGTACCTCATCTTTTCTCCCCGTATTGTCTTTTTAGTTATCTTCTGTTGCACTTAAACATTTTAAGAATTATACAGTTAAAGGAGACTGATCAATTCAAAATGAAGTCTTACACAAAAACAAACAGCTGAAAATGTAAAAAAGAGATGTCTTTGAAAGTAACTGTTATCTTTAAGAATTAGTACACTTAGGTGATCAAAAAAACGCAACTGTTTCGAAGTTAAAACAAAGCAATGCAATTCAGTCAGATTCTTATCTTGAGAGATATGGAATTCAGGACCTTGTTCTTCACAAACAAAGTCAGAATGACCGTTGGTGAAGGATTCGAAGAATGTTTTCAAAATGCTAGCGTGCGTTGATCCTGTCGGCCGCTGTCTGGAATTCTGGGGGAATTCTCACACACACACACACACACACTAACTAACCCCCCCCCCCTCCCCCCCCAACACACACACAGCGGGTCCCTTCTCCGGGAAGGCAGACAGAGCAAATTTATTCAAAAAAGTTCTGAATTTGAAATGAAATGTTATCTTTAAGAGTTATTAGAGTTAGGTGAATGCAGGAATGTCTTAAAAAATTTTTTTTTAAATTTAACGTTCACAAACTTAAAAAAAAAACGGTTCCCTCTCTGAGCGGGGGCTGACACCTCTCACATTGCATGTGCAGGCAGGGAACGATATCTTCCTCGCCGCGGAGGTGGCGGGCAGCGGGGCAAGTCCGTGAGTCGGCTGAGGCGTATGTTGCATGCCGCAGCCGTGAAACAAAAATGCGAGTGGACTGTGAGTGAGTTGTCAGCTGCTTTAATCCAGAGGGGGGCAGCCATTGTAACGTCATGCAGCTGATTTAAAAAGATGCCAGATTGTAAAGTCAGGGGGGGGGGGGGGGGGGGGGGGGGGGGGGGGCAG
Organism: Okamejei kenojei; assembly: GCA_035221665.1. Classification (NCBI taxonomy): domain Eukaryota; kingdom Metazoa; phylum Chordata; class Chondrichthyes; order Rajiformes; family Rajidae; genus Okamejei; species Okamejei kenojei. The sequence continues at coordinate 74,031,908 of CM069140.1, read as the reverse complement.
CTGTGCCATGAGCAAAGGCATCGTGACGTCATACAGCTTGGCAGCGGTTATATTTGGGGAAAAAAAGTCTGATTGGTGAGCAATTTTAGTAAAAAACTCGGGAAGTAATTAACCAAATTTACAGAGCAGTGGATTTTTGAAATCATAAGGTAAATCTCTACCGAAATATTTAAAAATTTAACCGTTTCGGCATCTGGTTTTCAAGGGGATGTGTTTCAAAGGCAAAATCACACACACACACACACACACACACACACACACACAGAGTTTTATATAATACCTGATATGATGTGCAAAAGTGCTAACACAGTGAACATCTTATCTTACAAACTTGATTAGGTTTGGTTCATCTCAGGACATGTGCCCCACACACAAAAGAAAGACACTCTAGAATGATCTCGGGAATGAGTGGGTTAACATACGATGAGCGATTGAAGGCACTGGGCCTGGGTTTGCTGGAGTTTATGTGTAGGGGGACCACGTTGAAACCAACTAAATAATGAAAGGCCTGGATAGAGTGGATGTGGAGAGGATGTTTCCCCTGGTCTAGGGAGAGTCTAGGACCAGAGGCCACAGCTTTAGAAATATAGGATGCACGGTACTTTTAGAAAGGAGATGAGGAGGAATTTATTTTGCCAGTGGGTGGTGAATCTGTGGAATTCATTGCCACAGATGGCCGTGGAGGCCAAGTCAACGGATATTTTTAAGGCAGACGTTGACAGATTCTTGATTAGTACGGGTGTCAGGGGTTAATGGGGGAGAGATAGATCAGACGTGATTGAATTTGTAGAGTAGACTCGATGGGCCGAACAGCCGAATTCTGCTCCTACATCATGTGAACTTTCTCCTTGACCCACCTTGTGGATGATGTTCTCCATTTGGTACTTCTCCAGGACGGCCTGATCCACGCTCTGGTAGGTCTCGCTACACGCGGTATCGAACCGGTCTCCTCCGACACTGGTGCAGCCGCTGGCTCGGGTTGTCCTCAGTGGCCGCTGATGTGTGCTGGCCATGGAGCAGCTGACCTGCAGTACTAGGCTGGGCCGGACTATCTGAGGAGAACCATTACGGCAAACTCTTTACCCAGCGGCATAATTCTCCAATTATAAACGATACCCCCCTCTTTAGGTTAAATGAATGACAGGCTACTGTCACATGTAGAAGACTAGAATATAATAGAATATATTCTCACGTGTGAGAAGCTACAGTGAAATACCTTGCCAAGGTATGTGAACAGTCACCACATAAAGGGCGCTTATTAAGATACAAATCCCCCCCCCATGCCAGTTCCCCCTTTGCCTCCCCCCCCCCCCCCCCCCCCCACGCCCCCTCCCTCACCGCGGTCCCCGCACGCCTGGCCCTCCATTGTCCATTGTTGTGAGGCCACAGTGAGATTCTTCGTTTTGCACAGAGTCGCCACACGGCGGGCAACAACAGATTTACAAAGTATCCCATGCCAGCTCCCCCTTTGTTCTCCCCTCCTCTCCACCTCACGGCGGCCCCCCTATGTCAGGTCCTCCTTTGTTTCACACTCCTTCCCCCTCTCTCTTCCCTGGGACCCGCCCAACCCCAAAACACACCCATTTCACCCACTATCGCCTCCCCCCCTTTATCCCCTTCCCCCTTTATCCCCATCCCCCTTTATCCCCTTCCCTCCGTATCCCCCCTCCATCCATCCCCCCCTCCATCTCCCCCCTTCCATCTCCCCCCCTCCATCTCCCCCACTCCATACCCCCCCCTCCATATCCACCCCCTCTATGTCCCTCCCCCCTCTGTATCCCTCTCTCTGGCTTTATCTGATACCCTTTAGTCTCCTTTTCATCTCTAGCAAATGTTACTCTCTCCACCCATCTGCCAATTAACTCCCTCCCCCTCTCCTCCCCCCCCCCCCCCAAAACCTATCTTCTAACAGAGATTTGAGGGATCTCGAGCAGAAACGCCACCTATTCCTTCCCTCCAGCCATGCTGCCTGACCCGCTGAGTTACTCCAGCTTTTTGTGTCTATCTCCACCTATCATAGAAACATAGAAATTAGGTGTAGGAGTAGGCCATTCAGCCCTTCGAGCCTGCACCGCCATTCAATATGATCATCTGATCATCATTGATCACTATCACTTTCCAGGCTTTGCTCCTCTCCCACCTCTCTTCCAGCTCCCCCCCCCCACCCCCACCCCTGCTTACAATCAGTCTAAAGAAGGGTCTTGACCCGAAACGTTACATCTCCGTGGCCTCCACAGATGCTGCCTGACCTGCTGAGTTTTCAGAGACACAGCGTGGAAACAGGCTATTGAAACGACCAGCGATCGCCCCGTACGCTCGCACTATCCTACGCATGAGGGACAATTTGCAATGTTTTTACCGAAGCCAGATCTGCCTACAAACCTGCACATCTTTGGAGTGTGGGAGGAAACCGATACGATACATTACGACAGAACTTTATTTATCCCAGGACGGACATTGGTCTGCCAACAGTGATAAATCAGTAGATATAAAATACATTAAAGTGACGAGTGGAAAGGATTGGGGATGTGCAGAGTCAGTCTACCCCATGACAGAAGGGGGAGGAGTTGTACAGTTTGATAGCCACGGGGAGGAGGGATCTCCTGTGGCGTTCTGCGCTGCATCTTGGTGGGAACCAGTCTGTTGCTGAAGGGGCTCCTCAGGTTGGCCAGTGTGTCACGGAGGGGGTGAGCTGTATTGTCCAGGATGCTCCGCAGTTTGAGGAGCATCCTCCCCGCCAAGACCAAGCATCTTTCATGACCCGCTGCGGCTTCAGAGATGCTTTGGAAGTGTGGCCACTGTCGTAGCGATCTCAGGGTGGTGGTGTCAGGGCCTCCAGGGTGGAGGCATGAGGCATGGCAGGCTGACGTTTGAGCAGTACTTCACCAGTGCTGTGAGATGTTAATTTAGTATAGCTTAGAGACACAGCGCGGAAACAGGCCCTTCAGCCCACTGAGTCCGCGCCGACCAGCGATCCCTGCACTGAAGAAGTTAGAAGAAGGGTCTCGACCTGAAACGTCACCTATTCCATAGATGCTGCCTCACCGGCTGAGCTTCTCCAGCGTTTTCTCCAGCGTTTTCGTCCACCAGCGATCCCCCCGTACACCAACTCTTTCCCACGCACTGGGGACAATTTACAATTTTTACCGGACACAATTAGACAATAGACAATAGGTGCAGGAGTAGGCCATTGGCCCTTCGAGCCAGCACCGCCATTCATTGTGATCATGGCTGATCATCCCCAATCAGTACCCCCGTTCCTGCCTTCTCCCCATATCCCCTGACTCCGCTATTTTTAAGAACCCTATCTAGCTCTCTCTTGAAAGTATCCAGAGAACCGGCCTCCACCGCCCTCTGAGGCAGAGAATTCCACAGACTCACCACTCTCTGTGAGAAAAAGTGTTTCCTCGTCTCCGTTCTAAATGGCTTACTCCTTATTCTTAAACTGTGGCCCCTGGTTCTGGACTCCCCCCAACACCGGGAACATGTTTCCTGCCTCTAGCGTGTCCAAACCCTTAACAATCTTATATGTTTCAATGAGATCACCTCTCATCCTTCTAAACTCCAGAGTGTACAAGCCCAGCCGCTCCATTCTCTCAGCATACTCTTAGTGTATGTCTTTGGAACCTGGGAAGAAAGCCTAAACACCCGGAGAAAACCAACGCAGGTCACGGGGAGAATGTACATACCCTGTACAGACAAGCACCCGTGGTCAGGATTGAACCCAGGTCTCTGGCAACTCTGCCGCTGCACCAGCGTGCCGCCCAGAGTTAGACAAACTCACCTTCCTCTCAAATTCAACAGCCTGCTCCACTCTCCAAGGATAGCCATCTATGATGAATCCTTTGGCCTCCACTCCACAAGTGATGCTGTCCTTGAGAATCTGCAGGCCAAGAGAAATATAAAGGTAAAGAATCAGTCATTGTGATCACAGGAGCAACTCCACTGTGTGCAGACGGAAAGGTTTATCCAGTGTTACCCACTGCTCATTTTCACTTCTCTCTCTCAATCGGGCTTCTGACTCCCCCTGACCCTCAGTCTGAGGAAGGGTCTCGGCGCGAAACGTCACCCATTCCTTCCCCCCCAGTGATGCTGCCTGTCCCGCTGAGTTACCCCAGCACTTTGTGCCTACCTGCTTGGTCATCTCAATGTATATATTGCCACAGGATCAGTGGCCAAGCCTGACCTTGCTTTCAACCAAACGACCTGATTCAGCAGCAGAGTTGCTGCCTCACGGCGCAGGGACCCAGGTTCGATCCTGACTACAGGTAATGGCTATACCAGCTGTCCACAACCTCCTTGCTTTTGTAGAGTCAGGGACTCATAGACTTCTACAGTGTGGCAAACAGGCCCTTCGGCCCAACTTGCCCCTACCGGCCAATATGCCCCAGCTACACTAGTCCCACCTGCCCGCGTCTGGCCCGTATCCCTCCAAACCTGCCCCATCCATGTACCTCGGCAACTTGAGCGCCCAGGAGCGGAAAAGACTGCAATAAGTTGTGACCACTGCCCAGTCCGTCACCAGCTCCGACCTCCCCACCATCGAAGGGATCTATCGGAGTCGCTGCCTCAAAAAGGCTGGCAGCATCATCAGAGACCCACACCATCCCGGCCACACGCTCATCTCCCCGCTGCTATCGGGAAGAGGGTACAGGAGCCTGAAAACTGTAACGTCCAGGTTCAGGAACAGCTTCTTCCCCACAGCCATCAGGCTGTTAAAATCGACAGCAAATAAGTTCCGAACTACAACAGACTTATTATTATTATTGCACTATATTTATTTATTTATTAAGGATGTGTGCATGTGTATATGTACACAAGGAACTTTGTTTTTCTCCCGTTGTGTGTTATGTTCACATGTTCTGTGGTGCTGCAGCAAGCAAGAATGTCATTGTTCTATCTGGGACACATGACAATAAACACTCTTGACTATCTTTCTCAAGGGCCTGTCCCACTTGTCAATTTTTTTTAGCGACTGCCGGCATCATCGACGTACGTACCAGGTCACCGTAAAAATTGCGGCGTGACGCGGTATTGACGCGCGGTGTTTTCTCCACGTGCCGCAACGTTTTTTTTTTGTCGCCGCTGGATTTTGAAACGTTCAAAATCTTTTGGCGACCCTGATATGACGCCGGCAGTCGTCGGAAAAAAATCGCCAAACGGGACAGGCCCTTGCCTCTTTCTGAAACGTTGGGATAGTCCCAGCCTCAACTACCTTCTCTGGCAGCTCGTTCCATACGCCCACCACCCCTCTGTGTGAAAAAGCGACCTCTCAGATTCCTATTAAATCTTATCCCCTTCAACCCTTTCCCAATTAAAGCTGCGAGGCTTCCTAACTACCCGATGTGGCCGCCTGGCAGCTTTGTGATTGGGGAGACGCAGATCTCTCCGAACTTCAGTGTTCGATTAGTCTCACAGATTGAGTCCAGAGCGAGAGCAATGTCATTTTAAAGCCATTCAGAGAGGGCAGCCTGAAGCAGAATCTCACTGCAAATTGCTCCTCAATCAACTGAACCCTGACAGCCAGTCTACACTTCACTTAGGCTTCACCCAGAGAGTTGTGAATCTGTGGAATTCTCTGCCACAGAAGGCAGTGGAGGCCAATTCACTGGATGTTTACAAGAGAGAGGATGGATAGGACAGGTTTGGAGGGATATGGACCAGATGGGACTAGTGTCGTTGGGACATGTAGGCCGGTGTGGGCAAGTTGGGCCAAGGGGCCTGTTCCCACACAGTATATGGCTCTATGAGAGATAGATTTAGCTTTTGGGGCTAACGGAATCCAGGGATATGGGGGGGGGGAATGCAGGAAAGATAGATCAGCCATTATTGAATGGCGGGAATAGACTTGATGGGCCGAATGGCCTGATTCTGCTCCTAGCACTTATGAACTGACGTGTTACTCAGTTAGCAGACGTTCGCTCACCCGAGGCACCAGATGCTCCCGCTCCCCGCTTTCTTCAACACCCCGACTTCTGGCGTCTCCCAGAGCCGTCGCGCCCTTTCCAAGGTGGTCCACACGCAGGTGGGTGAAGCCATACACTGCTGCTGCTCTGTCACACTGACGTCCTCTCCCAGAGCTTGCGTCACCTTGACACGCCATTTTGGGGTCCAGAACGGGAATTCACGAGAACACAGAGAAAACAA
>CM069140.1:74000761-74020761 GCA_035221665.1 Okamejei kenojei | reverse complement strand
CAGGAGTAGGCCATTTGGCCCTTCGAGCCAGCACCACCATTCAATGTGATCATGGCTGATCATCCCCAATCAGTACCCCGTTCCTCCCTTTTCCCCATATCCCCGGACTCCGCTATCTTTAAGAGCCCTATCTAGCTCTCTCTTGAAAGCATCCAGAGAACCGGCCTCCACTGCCCTCTGAGGCAGAGAATTCCACAGCCTCTCAACTCTCTGCGTGAAAAAGTGTTTCCTCCTCTCCGTTCTAAATGGCTTACCCCTTATTCTTAAACTGTGGCCCCTGGTTCTGGACTCCCCCAACATCGGGAACATGTTTCCTGCCTCTAGCGTGTCCAACCCCTTAATAATCTTATATGTTTCAATAAGATTTCCTTTCATCCTTCTAAATTCCAGAGTGTACAAGCCCAGCCGCTTAATTCTCTCAGCATATGACAGTCCCGCCATCCCGGGAATTAACCTTGTGAACCTACGCTGCACTCCCTCAATAGCAAGAATGTAATTCCTCAAATTATGGGTCATAAAACCATACAGCATAAAAACAGGCCCTTCGGCCCTACTTGCCCACACCGACGAACATGCGTCATGTACACGGGTCCTGCCTGCCCATATCCTTCTAAACCTATCCTATCTATGTACCTGTCTGAACGGTTCTTATGCGGTGAGATAGTCCCTGCCTCAACTACTTCCTCCGGCAGCTTGTCCCATGCACCCACCACCCTTTGTGTGAAAAAGTTACCCCTCAGGTTCCTATTAAATCTTTCGCCCCTTCACCTTAAACCTATGTCCTCTGGTCCTCGATTCATCTACTCTGGGCAAGAGACTCTGCATCTACGCGATCTATTCCTCTCATTATTTTGTACACCTCTATAAGATCTCCCCTCATCCCCCTGTGCTTCAAGTCTTGGCCTGCTCAACCTCTCCCTATAGCTCAGGCCCTCTGGTCCTGGCAACATTGTCACGCAAAAGGCCGCTCTTTTAGAAAGGAGGTGAGGAGGAACGCCTTTGGCCAGAGGGTAGTTAATCTGGGGAACTCATTGCCACAGAGGGCTGTGGAGGCCATGCAGGTGGATATTTTTAAGGCAGAGAGAGACAAATTCTTGATTAGAACGGGTGTCAAGGGCTATGGGTAGAAAGAAGGCAGGAAAATGGGATTAGGAGGCAGAGATCAGCCATGATTAAATGGCAGGGTAGTGTTGATGGGCCGAATGGCCTAATTCTACTCCTATAACTAATGAACCAGCTTGACAACTCTTTCCAAGAACATTGGAAACATGTCGAACTGCACCGAAACAGGCCCTTCGGCCCCATCATGTCCATGCTGACCATTGTACATACGTATACTAGTCCCAATCACCCGCAAGGTCCATTGCCTTCTATGCCTCGGCTCAACCTGAAACAGCTTTCCTATTGTGAGAACTTGCTGGAGGAGCAGATCGGCAGTTAGAGGAGACGCGAGGAACTGCAGGTGCCGGTTAACAAAAAAAAACACACAAAGTTTTGGAGTAACTCAGCGGGTCCAGGCAGCGTCGTTGGAGTAGTGTAGACACAAGGAAACTGCAGATGCTGGTTTGCAAGAGAAGACAGAGAGTGCTGGAGTAACTCAGCCGGTCAGGCCGAATCTCTGGAGAACATGGATAGGTGACTAATGAAGAATCTATGTGTCTCTGCCTTAAAAATACCCATTGACCTGCCTCCACAGCCTTCCGTGGCAATGAATTCCGCAGATTCACCACCCTAGCAGTGTAGCTGCTGCTGGTGCCGTGGTGTACTGCTCCTTGTTGGTTTGTACGTGTCTGTTCGTTTGTGTCGTCTGTGAAAAACCCTACAAAGATTACTTTCATTAATGTTTTTATTATTATTATTATTATTATTAATGTTTAGTGTTTTCTGAGTCATTTGTAACTGTCACTGTATGACATGTTGCTACTTGCGGGCGGAGCACCAAGGTAAATTCCTTGTATGTGAATACTTGGCCAATAAACTTACTTACTTATATGACTAAAGAAATTCTTCTTCATCTCCTCCCTACAGAATTGTATGGGGGTTCCCCCTCACGTTACCCTAAACTTGATAAGCAGATGCTGGAAAAATCAAAGGTGGACACAAATGCCGGAGAAACTCAGCGGGTGAGGCGGCATCTATGGAGCGAAGGAATAGGTGACGTTTCGGGTCGAGACCTGAAACGTCAGCTATTCCTTCGCTCCATAGATGCCGCCTCACCCTCTGAGTTTCTCCGGCATTTTTGTCTACCTTCCTTCCTAAAGGAGCTGCCTTTAATACTGAGGTTGTGGCCCCTGGTCCTAGACTCTCCCGCTAGTCGAGACATCCTCTCCGCATCTACTCCAATCCAGGCCGTACTTTATCCTTGACCCTCAGTTTCATCAGTTCTAGGCTCCACAATCAGGAGGGGTGGGGGGAGAAACACAGCCGGACGTTATTTTACCTGATCGTCAGTCTCTGTCTCGACGTCCAACTCATCAGTGGAATCCAGCAGGAAACTGAGATCCAGTTCGCTGGGGCCTGGTGCAGCAGGGGAAGGAACATTCCGGAAAACAAGGAGAAGATGTAAGAACAAGGAAACAGCTGCTTCTTGCTGCCAGTCAGAGTCATAGACTCACACGGTGTGGAAACAGGCCCTTCGGCCCAACTTGCCCACACCGGCCAACTTGTCCCAGCTACACTAGTCTCACCTGCCTGTGTTTGGTCCATATCCCTCCAAACCTGTCCAATCCATGTACCCGTCTAATTGTTTCTTAAACATTGGGATAGTCCCTGCCTCAACTACCTCCTCTGACAGCTCGTTCCATACACCCACCACCCTTGGCATGCAAAAAAATGACAGGTTCCAATTAAATCTTTCCCACCTCATCTTAAACCTATTTTTCTGGTTCTCGATTCCCCTGCTCTGGGCAAGAGACTCTGTGCACCTACCCGATCTATTCCTTTCAGGATTTTGTACATCTCAACAAGATCCCCCCTCATCCTCCTGCGCTCCAAGGAATAGAGTCCCAGCCTGCTCAACCTCTCCCTATAGCTCACACCTCTAGTCCCGGCAACATCCTCGTAAATCTTCTCTGCACCCTTTCCAACTTGACAACATCTCTCCAATAACTTGGTGCCCAGAACTGAACACAATACTCCAAACGCGGCCTCACCAACGCCTTATACAACTGCAACGTGACCTCCCAACTTTTTATACTCAATACTCTGACTGATGAAGGCCAATGTGCCAAAAGCCTTTTTGACCACCCTATCTAGTTGTGATAATACTTTCACCGAACTATGTACCAGTCCTCCTAAATTCCTCTGCTCCACACACTCCCCAAAGCCCTACCATGAAACCGACCTGATCTCCCAGTTGCTCAACACTTTAATCCCCCCCCCTCCCAATCCCACACTGACCTCTCTGTCCTGAGCCTCCTCCACTGTCAGAGTAAATTGGAGGATTTACAGCACCTCATATTTCCCTTGGGCAGCTTCCACCCCAGCGATATGGACATTGACTTCTCCAACTTCAAGTAACCCTTGCTTCCCCTCTCTCTCCACCCCTCCCCCTTCCCATTTCTCCCACCAGTCAGACTCTCCCCCTGATTACATGGGGAAGGTTTCGAGGGGATGTGCGCCAAACGCGGTCAGGTGGGAATAGTGTAGATGAAGCGTCTTGGTCGGCAGGGGGCAAGTTGGGCCGAAGGGCCTGTTTCCGTGCGATATAGCTCTGAGACCCGCTGAGTTCCTCCGAAACTTTGTGTTTTACTCACAAACAGTGCCAGGTGTTTCTCAAAGGCTGCCTTTTCTTGCTTAAAGCCATTAAAGAGTAGCCACACTGACAGACACCCACAACACGTTGATCCTACCTGCTGCTGGCTCCTTGGTGGGGAACAGTTTGTTATCCACTGCCACCGATAAATCGTAAAACACCTCCTCTTCATTCCTGCCTGCGTCCAGCTGGGTAGAAAATGGAAGGATATTATAGACAACAATAGGTGCAGGCCATTCGGCCCTTTGAGCCAGCACCACCATTCAATGTGATCGTGGCTGATCATCCCCAATCAGTACCCCGTTCCTGCCTTCTCCCCATATCCGCTATCTTTAAGAGCCCTATCTAGCTCTCTCTTGAAAGTCTCCAGAGAACCTGCCTCCACCGCCCCCTGAGGCAGAGAATTCCACAGACTCACCACTCTCTGTGAGAAAAAGTGTTTCCTCGTCTCCATTCTAAATGGCTTACCCCTTATTCTTAAACTGTGGCCCCTGGTTCTGGACTCCCCCAACATCGGGAACATGTTTCCTGCCTCTAGCGTGTCCAAACGCTTAATAATCTTATATGTGTCAATAAGATCCCCCCTTGGAAAACGGAAGGATGTTATGTGTAGGAAGGAACTGCAGGTGCCGGTTTAAACACAAAATGCTGGAGTAACTCAGCGGGGCGGGCAGCATCTCTGGAGAGAAGGAATGGGTGACGTTTCGGGTCGAAACCCTTCGGGTCTGAAGTAGGATCTGGACCTGAAATGTCACCCATTCCTTCCCTCCAGAGATGCTGCCTGCTTCTCCCGCTGAGTTACTCCAGCATTTTGTGTCTATCTCAGGATGTCGTGTTCTCAGTGTGGGAAGGAACTGCAGGCGCCAGTTTACACCAACGATAGACGCAAAATGCTCCCCGTTGGATTGCAACCTTGTCGTGGTCGGGGGGCTTGTGTGTCTCACTGACCCCTGGAGCTATGTCAGCGGGAGATACGTCTCCTGTTAGGGTCTCCCATGCTGGACAGGGCGAAGGGTAGAGGCGAGACGAAGAGCGATCCACTGGTCCCCCAGGTTGGGGGTTGAGCACAGGGCTAACAACCCTGTCTCGTACAACAGATATGTGACGGAAACAGCAACTGAAGGAATCAACACTACTGGGCGTGATGGACTTCCAGGGCTATCGACAGATGCTAGGATGAATGTCAATGGTGAAAGCTGAAAGGCCAACAAGAGAGCATGGACACCATCATCGTGAGAAGGCGCTGGGACTGAATTGGCCATATACTGTGAATAGAACCAGACGGCATCCCAAGAATAGCCTTGCACTGGACACCTGAAGGGAAAAGGAAAAGAGGGAGCCCCAAAACCACCTGGTGTCGAGCTGTAGAGGAGGAAATTGAAACAATGGACCTGACCTGGGGTGGTGTCCAGAAGCTGGGGTGGTGTCCAGAAGTGGAGGACCTTTGTTGCTGCCCTACATGCCAGGAGGCATGATAGGCAGTAAGTAGTGAAGACACAAAAAGCTGGAGTAACTCAGCGGGACAGGCAGCATCCCTGGAGAGAAGGAATAGGTGACGTTCTGACACAAGTGGTCTGCTCCACTGCAAAGTCTCCTCAAGGCATGCCTGCTCTGAAGAAGTTCTCCTCCTTTCTCTCTGACGAGAGTTCTGCACCATCCTCTCTCGCTGCTCCCCCTCTGTGATTCCTCCTGCTCTCAGCCTTTATTGCACGTCTTTCCTCCATTTGTGCTGCATCTCTCTACCTCACCGTCTATATCTCTCGTTCCCTTTCCCCTGACTCTCAGTCTGAAGAAGTGTCTCGACCCGAAATGTCACCCATTTCTTCTCTCCAGAGATGCTGCCCGACCCGCTGAGTTACTCCAGCTTTGTGTGTCTATCTTCCGCTTCCAGTGTTCAGCTAGATAGTTAAAAATTCCAACAGTCTTACATTACGAGTTACGTTGGAGCGGCACTAGGGTCGCCAACTTTCCCACTTCCCAAATAAGGGACAAAAGATCAAAATACGGGACAAATTCCCGACGGCAATTCGTTGACAAGACTCGGCCGTGGCTGGGTGAGCGATGAGTTCCCCCGGCCACGGGTGCTGGACTTCATGACATCGCGCGGCCCGGGCCAAAACTCCTCAGCTGGCCCGCCGGCTGGGCTTTGTGTTCTGCTGCACGCAAAGTCCGTCACCCCATCCAACTCGTGCACCACCGATCGACCATGAGAAGGAGGGATGGTGTCGGCGGTAAGCGAAGATCCGAAGGTCGGACAGCTGGCCGGGCTGCCGACCGATGGGGCCACGGGCGAGGCGCTGCTGCACTCCATGGGCTGCGCTACGCCGGGACGGGAGAGGCGGGGCCGGACGCGGCGCTCCGACCCGACAGTCCCTTCGACCCGAGTAGTAGCGGTCAAATACGGGACAAGGGCGGTCCCGTACGGGACAAACCAATTTAGCCCAAAATACGGGATGACCCGGCTAATACGGGACAGTTGGCCACCCTATGCGGGGCGGGGTAGTACATCGACCCAGTCAGTGGAGCTGCTGCCTCACAGCTCCAGTGACCCAGGCTCAATCCCACCAATGGTGCACGGTAGAGAGCATGCCGACTGGTTGCTTCGCGGCTCGGTTCAGCAACTCGAACGCCCAGGAACGAAGGAGAATGCACAAAGTCCACCTCCCCACCTGCAAAGGGATCTACAGGAGTCGCTGCCTCAAAAAGGCAGCCAGCATCACCAGAGACCCACACCACTCTGGCTACGCACTCATCTCACCCTTGCCATCGGGAAGAAGGTACAGGAGCCTGAAACGTTAAGTCCAGGTTCAGGAACAGCTTCTTCCCAACAGCCATCAGGCTATTCAACATCCCACCTCAAATAGGCTCCAAACTCTATAGTCTTGGGGACAATATTTTTGACTTTGCACGACTATTGTCTCTTTGTTTGTCTGTTTTTTTAATATATATACTAAACTATTTGTTGTTGTTCATTAAGGCTTTTACAGAGTACTGCGTTGCCATATCTGTGGTGCTGCTGTGAGTAGGATTGGTCTGCTTAGTCCTTGCCCCCATACAGTCTTGTTAGTCATGGTCTGGCATCAGGCAGCGCTGTCTTCTCGAAAGGTCAGCTGTCTTATTCTTGACGACTTTGTTCTACTTTAATTGCTCTCCCCTTTACGGTTTCTCAATAAATATTCAACAAAAGAAATTTAAAAAAAAAAATTCTACCAAAGTGATGAGATGCTCAGATAGGGTCGACAGTCAGAGCCTTTTTCTCCCGGGATGGAAATATCAAGCGGGAGAGGACATAGCTGTAAGGCAGGGGTTGGCAACCGCTATATTTAAGAGGGAGTTGCTATATTTCTCATATTTAAGAGGGAGTCATGATCATATTGAATGGCGGTGCAGGCTCGAAGGGCCGAATGGCCTACTCCTGCACCTAATTTCTATGTTTTTATGAATGTGGCCCGCAACCCGTAATCAAACGGCCCGCGTGCGCCTGCCCCGAGCTCTGGCTGTACTGCGTCCTGCGCAAAGCCGCCAGCACGACCCCGCACCTTCTGTGAACACGTTTACGAACTGCAGATGCTGCAAAAAATCGAAGGTGCATAAAAATGCTGGAGAAAGTCAGCGGGTGAGACATGCGAGGATCGCACGAGGCTGCCTCACCCGCTGCGTTTCTCCAGCACTTTTGTCGACCTTCTGTGAACACGTGATTTGATGCCTGCCATGCGGGGCGGGATACACGTGATAGACGTGGCCCACCATATGCTCACAGACATGCGTCCCAGCCCCGATGCAGAACAAGGTTGCCCACCCTGCTGTAAGGCCAGAGGAACTCAGCGGGACAGGCAGCATCTCTGGAGAGAGGGAATGGGTGACGTTTCGGGTCGAGACCCTTCTCCAGACTGAGAGTGACGGGAAAGGGAAACGAGAGATGTAGACAATGATGAGGATAGATACAGAACAATGAATGAAAGATATGTAAAATAGTAACGATGATAAAGGAAACAGGCCATTGCTAGCTTTCGCTGGATGAGAACGAGAAGCTGGTGCGCCTTGGGAGGGGGAGGGGCGGAGAGAGAGGGAATGCCGGAGTTACTTGAAGTGAGAGAAATCAATGTTCATGCCACTGGGCTGCAAGCTGCCCAAATGAAATATGAGATGCTGTTCCTCCAATTTGTGTTTAACGGAGATGTGCCGGGCACGTGTTTTACACAGAGTGTGGTGGGTGTGTCAGCAACGCACAGCCAGGCTTGTTGGCGGAGGAGGCTGATATGGTAAGGGCGTTTAAGAGAACATACTAGAACAGTCCAGCGCAGGAGCAGGACCTTCGGCCCGCAATGTCCGTGAAGAAGGCTCCCGACCCGATAACGTCACCTGTTCCTTTTAGAAACATAGAAAATAGGTGCAGGAGGAGGCCATTCGGCCCTTCGAGCCAGCACCACCATTCATTATGATCATGGCTGATCGTCCCCTATCAATAACCCGTGCCTGCCTTCTCCCCATATCCCTTGACTCCACTAGCCCCTAGAGCTCTATCTAACTCTCTCTTAAATCCATCCAGTGACTTGGCCTCCACTGCCCTCTGTGGCAGGGAATTCCATAAATTCACAACTCTCTGGGTGAAAAAGTTTTCCTCACCTCAGTCTTAAATGACCTCCCCTTTATTCTAAGAGATGCTGCCTGACCCGCTGAGCTACTCGCTGTCAGGTGGGAGTAACTGAGCGGGACAGGCCGCATCTCTGGAGAGAAGGAATGGGAGACGTTTCGGGTCGAGCCACTTCTCCAGGCTGAGAGTCACGGGAAAAGGGAAACGAGAGGTATAGACAAAGATGTGGAGAGATGCAGAACAATGAATGAAATTGTTTTGTGTCCATCAATTATCTCCCGACACATAACCCGTCTCCTCCCCATGTCCCCGCATATCCAGGTGCCTATCCAAAAGTATTTTAAATGCCACTGTCGTATCTGCTTCAAGCACCACCCCCAGGACTGCGTTCCGCTACCTACTTCTAAAAGTTCTGTTAGTTACAAGTTCAACTCAATGCGGATTGAGAATGCAGAAGAATGCACCTTGTTGCAGCATAGCTGCACCGTTGCCTCACAGCACCAGACGCCTGGGTTCGATCCTGACCTCGGCCGCTGCCGGTGTGGAGTTTGCACGTTCTCCCCGTGACTGCGTGGGTTTCCTCCGGGCGCTCTGGTTTCCGCCCACATTCGCATAGACGTGTGGGCTTGTAAGATAATTGTCCGTCTGTAAATTGTTCGCCGGTGTGCAGGGAGTGGATGGGAAAGTGGGATGACGTGGAACTAGGGTGAACGGTGGATTGATGGCCAGTGCGGGCTCGGTGGGCCGAAGGGCCTGTTTGCATGAAAAGGCGTAAAGTGCTGGAGTAACTCATCGGGTCTGGCAGCATCTCTGGGGAAAAGGAAATAGGTGGCGTTTCGGGTCGAGACCGTTCTTCAGACAGGGAAGGGGGAGACATGGAGATATGGAATGTACAATGTAGGATGATGGTTCATTGTTAGCTGAGGGGATGGTGACAACGAGGCGTGCAGTCAGTAAAATTTA
This sequence comes from Okamejei kenojei, assembly GCA_035221665.1. Lineage (NCBI taxonomy): Eukaryota > Metazoa > Chordata > Chondrichthyes > Rajiformes > Rajidae > Okamejei > Okamejei kenojei. The sequence goes on along the minus strand of CM069140.1, from coordinate 74,011,450 downwards.
ATCAGGAGGACGGAGAAACTAGTCGGAGAACCAGGGTGCGGGAGGGACGGAGAGAGAGGGAAAACAAGGGCTACTTGAAGTTAGAGAAGTCAATGTTCATACCGCTGGGGTGTAAGATGCCCAAGCAAAATATGAGGTGCTGTTCTTCCAATTAGCGCTGGGCCTCACTCTGACAATGGGGGAGGCCCAGGACAGAAAGGTCAGTGTGGGAATGGGAGGAGGAGTTGAAGTGTTGAGCAACCAGGAGATCAGGTAGGTTTAGGCGGGCTGAGCGGAGGTGATCAGCGAAACGATCGCCCAGCCTGCGCTTGGTCTCGCCGATATATAGGAGCCCACCCCGGGAACAGCGGATACAGTAGATGAGGTTGGAGGAGGTGCAGGTGAAACTCTGCCTCACCTGAAAGGACGGTCGGGGTCCTTGGACGGAGTCAAGGGGGGAGGTATAAGGTCAGGCGTTGCATCTCCTGCGGTTGCAGGGGAAGGTTCCTGGGGATGGGGTGGTTCGAGTGGGAAGGGACGAGTTGACCAGGGAGCTGTGGAGGGAACGGTCTCTGCAGAAAGCGGAAAGGGGTGGAGATGGGAAGTTTAGTTGAGAGATACAGCACGGAAACAGGCCTTTCGGCCCACTTAGTCCGCACTGACCAGCGATCCCCGCACATTAATATTACCCTACACACATTAGGGACAAATTGACATTTTATACCAAGCGAAATAACCTGCAAACCTGAGTGTGGGAGGAAACCCAAGATCCCGGAGAAAACCCACACAGCTCACGGGGAGAGCGTACAAACCCGGTACAGACATGCCCCCCGTGGTCAGGATCGAACCCGGGTCTCTGGCGCCGTGAGGCAGCAACTCTACCGCTGCGCCGCCCGATGTGGTGGGATCCCGCTGGAGGTGGCGTTGCCATGGATACTTACCGTGACGATCAGACCCCTTTCCTGGAAATACTTCACCAATGGGATGGTGTTTTGTTTGAAGGTGAGCAGTCGGCGCTGAATGGCCTTTGGGTTGTCGTCAGGGCGACCCTGGAGCTCGGCCCGCGTTTCCAACCTCTTTTTCAGCTGGTGGTTGGGGCAGGCGAGGAACACCACTAAATCCGGGCTGCAGATCTGGAGACACAAAACACTATCACGGCAAGGCAGACACAAAACGCTGGAGTAACTCAGCGGGTCAGGCAGCATCTCCGGAGAGAAGGAATGGGCGACGTTTCCAGTCGAGACCCTTCTTCAGGCTGAGAATCAGGGGAGCGGGGCAGTACGCTGGTAGAATGTAGTCGGAGACAGTAAGACTGGTGGGAGAACTGGAAAGGGGGAGAGGATGGAGAGAGGGGGAAAGCAAGGGCTACTAGAAGTTAGAGAAGTCAATGTTCATACTGCTGGGGTGTAAGCTGCCCAAGCGAAATATGAGGTGCTGTTCCTACAACTTGCGCTGGGCCTCACTCTGACAATGGAGGAGGCCCTGGACAGAAAGGTCAGTGTGGGAATGGGAGGGGGAGTGAAAGTGTTTGGCAACCGGGAGATCAGGTAGGTTAAGGCGGACTGAGCGAAGATATTCAGCGAAACGAACGCCCAGCCTGCGCTTGGTCTCGCCGATACACAGTCTACCTTTGATTTAAACCAGCGTCAGCAGCTATTTCCTACACAGTACAATGGCAAGCGACAGTTCAAACATTTTCCTGTTTTTATTTTGTGGGAAAGAGCGTAATAGAAAATTAATAATTTTTGGACGGAGATTTTAAAGATAATTTCGGAAGTTGTCAACATCCAATTGGACCCCGATTCAAAACTAATAATATTAGGAATATTAGAACAAAATCAAATATTTACAACAAGCCAAAGAAACTTTATCGACTATAGCTTAATAATTGGGAAAAAAATTCATATTACAATTTTGGAGCGGAATATGAATTTAAAATTCATATTACAATCCTATAACCCCCACAATTAAAATGTGGATTATGGAAATGTCGGAGACCCTACATTTGGAAAGATTAAGATTTGTCTTAATGGACAAACAATAACTATTTACTAGAACCCCCACACGCACTAGCTTCTCATTCTCACACCACAAACAGCTTACAATGGCTTGTTCCCTTTATCATCGATACTTTTTTGCATATCTTTCATTCATTGTTCTTTATCTCTCCACATCACCGTCTATATCTCTCGTTTCCCTGATCCCTGACCAGTCTGACCCGAAACGTCGCCTATCTCCTTCGCTCCTTAGATGCTGCTGCACCCGCTGAGTTTCTCCAGCCTTTTGTGTACCCACTATTTACTAGAATATGGTCTCCATTCATTGACTATTTGAAGGGGCAAACCGGTTCGGCACGAGAACCTGACTGAAACCTGAATCAAGGATTAGATGAAGAATTACATTTTATAATTCACGGACATATCTCCAATGATGTATAATTAGCTGATTACTCCATTCCCTTTTAATTTTTTGGTTTCTTTTCTCTCCCTCTCTATTATTTTCTGTCTATATAAAATTTAAAACAAAAACATAGAAATACAATTATTATACAATTGATAATATAAACAATATTAATAATGTATGACCACTACAAACAAAATGTTTTTTTATTATGTATTTATAAATTAAAAAAATTAAAAAATAGAGCGTAATAGTTCCAAATGGTATGTTATGGTACTTCATCGATCGTTTCGCCGAACACCTTCGCTCAGCCCGCCTGAACCCACCCGATCTCCCGGTTGCCAAACACTTTCATTCTCCCTCCCATTCCCACACAGACCTGTCTGTCCTTGGTCTCCTCCATTGTCAGAGTGAGGCCCAACGCATATTGGAGGAGCATCATCTCATATTCCGCTTGGGCAGCTTACAGCCCAGTGGCATGAACATTGCTTTCTCTATCTTCAAGTAACCCCGGCATTCCCTCTCTCTCTCCATCCCTCCCCTACCCAAGTCGCACCAGCTTCTCGTTTTCACCCGACAAACAGCCAACAATGGCTTGTTTCCCTTATCATCCTTACTCGTTGGCATATCTTTCATTCATTGTTCGTTATCTCTCTCTGCATCATCCTCTATATCGCTCCTTTCCCTTATCCCTAACCAGTCTGAAGAAGGGTCTCGACCCCGAAACGTCACCCATTCCTTCTCTCCAGAGTTGCTGCCTGAGCTGTCCTGCTGAGTTACTCCAGCATTTTGTGTCCATCTTTGGTTTAAACCAGCATTGGCAGTTCTTTTCCATACATGGTACATTGTTGTCGAGGTCCTTAGTTTGTCATGTGTACTGAGGTACAGGGAACATCATTGTTGCTTGCAGTTCATGCACAAGGATCACATCAGCACTGAGATACATCGTGGATAAGGAGGACATAGACAGTAGGCAATAGGTGCAGGAGTAGGCCATTCGGCCCTTCGAGCCAGCACCACCATCCAATGTGATTGGATTTAAGATAATGGAAGATCTGCATAAAAGATGGTGCAGCAGCGCAGCAGGCAGCGACCGGTGTTCCATCCTGACCTCGGGTGCTGACTGTGTGGAGTTTGCATGTTCTCCCTGACACCGCGTGGGTTTCCTCCCACGCCCAAAAGACATATGGTTTGCAGGTTAATTGCCCCTCTAAGACCAACCCTATTGTGTAGAGAGTGGACGAGAAAGTGGGATAATATAGAACTAGCGTGAACAGGTGATCGCTGGTCAGCGAGGACTCGGTGGGCCGAGGGACCAGTTTCCATGTTGTATCTCTAAACCAAAAGCGGCCAGCGACCAGATATCGCTTGGGATTTGAGTCGGATTTGGGGGAAGAGGTACACGAGTTAAAATAAGCGTTAAATGTTTCATTCAAGTACATGCACGTACTCAGTGCGTTCACAGGTTTAGTTTAGTTTAGAGATACAGCGCGGGAAACAGGCCCTACAGCCCACCGAGACCGTACCGGCCAGCGATCCCCGCACATTAACACTATGCCACACACACACACACACACACACGTTAGAGACAATTTACATGTATACCAGGCCGATTAACCGACAAACCTGTACGTCTTTTGGAGTGTGGGAGGAAACCGAAGATCCTGGAGAAACCCACGCCGGTCACGGGGAGAACGGACAAAACTCCCTACGGACAGCGCCCGCAGTCAGGATCGAACCTGGGTCTCTGGCGCGAGTAAGCGCTCTAAAGCAGCTACTCCACCGCTGCCCCACCCTGAACGCTCCCCAAGGTATCGACAGTCGGCGCAGGAACGAGATGGTTTCCACTGCGTACCTGGTCCTCGAAGGACAGAACCTGGGCCACGTCTCTGGGGAATCCGTCAATGACAATCCCACGGGCATCGGGCAGCTGCATTAAACGCTGCTTGATCTCAGTGATGGTGGTTTCCTGCAACAAAGAGATGTACACGTTAGAGATCGACCCGCCAGAGTCACAGAGTGATGCAGTGTAAGAGCACGTCGGCCCAACTTGCCCACACCGACCAACATCCCCCAGCCACACTAGTCCCACCTGCCCGCGTTTGGCCCATATCCCTCCAAACCTGTTCTATCCATGTCCTTGTCTAACTGTTTCTTAAACGTTGGCATAGTCCCAGCCTCAACCACCTCCTCTGGCATATTGCATCCGCTGCTCTAGGTGTCAGCTGATCGACATCGACGAGACCAAGCGCAGGCTTGGCGATCGTTTCGCCCAACACCTCCGCTCGGTCCGCAATAACCAACCTGATCTCCCGGTGGCTCAGCACTTCAACTCCCCCTCCCATTCCGAATCCGACCTTTCTGTCCTGGGCCTCCTCCATGGCTAGAGTGAGCAACACCGTAAATTGTAGGAGCAGCACCTCATATTCCGCTTGGGCAGTCTGCACCCTAGTGGCATAAACATTGACTTCTCCAATTTCCAGTAGCCCTCGCTGTCTCCTCCCCTTCTCAGCTCTCCCTCAGCCCTCGGGCTCCTCCTCTTCCTTTCTCCTTTCTTCTCCCCGCCCTATGTGTCTGAAGAAGGGTTTCGGCCCGAAACGTTGCCTGATTCCTTCACTCCATAGATGCTGCTGCACCCGCTGAGTTTTGTCTACCTCCTCTGGCAGCTCGTTCCGTACACCCACCGCCCTTAGTGTGAAAAAGTTGCCCCTCAGATTCCGATTAAATCTTTTTCCCCTTCACCTGAAACCCATGTCTCTGGATGGACTGAAGGATAATAAAATGTTCATCAGCAACACGATTGGTGGCGCAGCGGTAGAGTTCCGGCTTCGATCCTGATTCTATGGGTGCTGTCTGTACGGAGTTTGTCCGCTCTCCCCGTGACCAACGTGGGTTTACTCCAAGAACTTTGGTTTTCTCACACCCTCCAAACAGGGTACAGGTTTCTGGGCCGATTGGCTTGGTATAAATGCAAATTGTCTCTGTGAGTGTGTGTAGGATAGTGTTCATGGATCGCTGGTCGGCACGGACTAGGTGGGCCGAAGGGCCTGTTTCCGGGCTGTATTGCTAAACTAAACTAATACAGTCACAAGGCCCTGGTAAACTCAGTGGGCCAGGCGGCATCTGTGGAGGATAGACACAAAATACTGGTGTAACTTAGCAGGTCAGACAGCAGCTTATATTTGGTTTAGGTTAGTTTATTTTAGTTTAGAGGGATACTCTGCGGAAGCGGGCCTTTCGGCCTATCGGGTCTGCGCCGCCCGGCGATCCCCGCACACCTACACGATCCTACACGCAGTAGGGACCATTTACAATATTCCCGAAGCCAATTAACCTACAAACCTGTACGTCTTTGGAGTGTGGGAGGAAACCTGAGCACCCGCACAGGTCACGGGAGATCGTACAAACTCCTTACCGACAGCACCCGCGGTCGGGATCGAACCCGGCTGTCTGGCGCCGTGAGGCGGGCAGCTCAACGCTACCGCTGCGCCACCGTGCCACACAAGCACAAAATGCTGGAGTAACGCAGCGGGTCAGGCAGCGCCCCGTTAGGAAAAGGAATAGGTGACGTTCCGGGACACAAGCGGGAGTCTGAAGCAGGGTTTCGGATCCGGAAGCGCTGCCTATTCGTTTACTCCAGAGACGATGCCTGACCCGTCGAGTTACTCCGGCGTTCTGTGCCCGTTCCAGCTTGACAACATCTTTCCTGCCGCAGGGGTGACCAAACCCGGGCGGTCACGGTGGCCCAGCGGGTAGAGTTGCTGCCTTACAGCGAATGCAGCGCCCGAGACCCGGGTTCGATCCCGACTACGGGCGCTGTCTGTAGGGAGTTTGTACCTTCTCCCCGTGACCTGCGTGGGTTTTCTGCGAGATCTTCGGTTTCCTCCCGCACACTCCAAAGGTTAATTGACTTGGTGCACGTTACATTGTCCTTAGTGGGCGTAGGAGAGTGTTAATGTGCGGGGATCGCTGGTCGGCGCAGTGGGCCGAAGGGCCTGTTTCCGTACTGCGTCTCTAAACTAAACCAAACTGAAGGCAATGCTGCGAAAAGTCCACAATGTGACTCAGACTGACGCACTGGGGCTGACTCAACTGGCCTTTAGAAATCTCCAATTTATCCAGACATTTGTCAGCAGGACGCAATTAGCGATGGCTAGTAAATGCCAGCCTTGTGGGTCTCCTCAACAGTTTGTGAAACAGTTTGCAGGAAAGACGATGCTTCTATTTATAACAGCCTCTGGTCTGGAGCATAATTGACACAGAAGCCGGGACGCGATTATAAACGTGGTTCCCATGCGGGCTCGCACCTGGGGCGCCAGTTCCCCGTGGGTGATAATCTTCGCGATCAGTCTCCACTTCCGGTTGCAGGTCGTGTTCTGGATCATTTTCCTTCGGAGCAGCTCTCCGACTGAGATGTACTCAAAGCCGTATCGCCGGGCGATCTTCAGGCTCTGAGTCCCCTTCCCGCTGCCCGGACCACCTGAGTGCACAAGGTGAGGGGGCGTTAGTTCAGTTCCGTTCAGTTTACTGCCGCGTGAACCAAGGTACAGTGGAAAGCTTCTGCCGTGTGCCAACCAGCCAGCGGGAGGACAATACATGGTTACTATCGAGCCTTCTACAGTGGACTGATGGTAAGGGAATAACCTTTAGTGGAAGGTAAAGGTCACGTGATAGGAGCAGAATTAGGTCATCCAGTCCGTCAAGTCTACCCCACCATTCAATCACGGCTGATCTATCTCTCCCTCCTCACCCCATTCTCCTGCCTGCTCCCCATAACCCCTGACACCCGTACTAATCAAAAATCTATCTGTCTGTCTATCTATCTATCTATCTATCTATCTATCTATCTATCTATCTATCTATCTATCTATCTATCTATCTATCTATCTATCCCTTGATCTATCTATCTATCCCTTGATCTATCTGTCTGTCTGTCTGTCTGTCTGTCTGTCTGTCTGTCTGTCTGTCTGTCTGTCTGTCTGTCTGTCTGTCTGTCTGTCTGTCTGTCTGTCTATCTATCTATCTATCTATCTATCTATCTATCTATCTATATCTATATCTATCTATCTATCTATCTATATCTATCTATCTATCTATCTATCGATCTATCTATCTATCCCTTGAAAATAGTCATTGACTTGGCCTCCACAGCCTTCTGTGGCAAAGAATTCCACAGATTCACCACCCTCTGACTAAATACATTTCTCCTCATCTTCCTAAAAGAACGTCCTTTAATTCTGAGGCTATGATCTCTAATCCTAGACTCTCCCACATCCACTCTATCCAAGCCTTTCACTAATCTGTAAGTTTCAATGAGGTCCCGCCTCATTCTTCTAAAGTCCAGCGAGTACAGGCCCAGTGCCGACAAACGCTCATCATAGGTTAACCTACTCATTCCTGGGATCATTCCTGTAAACTTCCTCCAAAGCCAGTAAAGTCCGATCAAAGGTAGTCCAAGGGCCCCCGATGAGGTGGCTAGTAGTTCAGGACCCGCTCTCTGGTTGCGGTTGGGTGGTTCAGCTGCTTAGAGAGGGCGCAGGTGGCGCAGCAGTGCAGTTGCTGTCTTACAGCGCCTGCAGGGCCGGAGACCCGGGTTCCATCCCGACTGCATTCTCCCCGTGACCTGCAAAGGGTTTTCTCCGAGATCTTCGGTTTCTTCCCACACCCCAAAGACGTACAGGTATGTGGATTAATTGGCTTGGTGAATGTGTAAATTGTCCCTAGCAGTAGGACAGTGTTAGTGTGCGGGGATCTCTGGTCGGTGCCTGCTCGGTGGGCCGAAGGGCCTGTTTCCGCGCTGTATCTCTAAAACTAAACACTAAAGATGTGAACTGGGACAGCTTTCAGTAGGTTCCCATTGCTCTTCACAGAGGTGTAAAGATGTACAGAACGTGGCCGTCACTTTGTGCACAGCAGGTCCTTGCCAACTGCTGAGTGATGCAATGCAGAGGCTCCAAAGGGCGCTGGCTAGGCCGTCATTTGGAGTACTGTGAGCAAATGTGGGCCCCATACTGAGGGAAGGCTGTGCTGGCCCTGGAGGAGGGTCCAGAGAGTTTACGAGAATGATTCCAAGGGGTGAGTGGGTTTGCATATGAGTGAGCGTTTGACATGCACTGGGCCTGTACTCGCGGAGTTTATAAGTTAGGGGGGGGGGGGCTCATGAAATTACATACAGAATAATGAAAGGGCCTGTGAGAGAGGGGGATGTGGACAGATGTTTCCGTGGACTGTTGTTTCCTAGAGTCTGGACCCAAGGGCATAGCCTCAGATTTATAGGCGCGCGCTGCTCTTTAGTAGAAAGGAGTGAGGAGGAAGTTATTTTAATCTGAGGGTATTAAATCTGTGGAACTATCATTTGCCACAGAGCAGTGGGGCCAAGTCAGTGGATATTTTTAATATAAGCAGAGAAAGACAAAATCTTGATTAGACGGGTGTCAAGGGGGGGAGAAGGCAGATAATGGGTTTAGGAGGCCGAGATCAGCCATGATTGAATGGTGGAGTGGGCACGATGGGCCTTATGGCCAAATTCTTCTACTCATGGTTCGATCCTCACTAACTATACCGGCGCTGGGTCTGTACGGAGTTTTGCGGTACCCCCCCCCCCGTGACCTGCGTGGGGTTTCTCCCACATCCAAAAAATCCCCGTGGCAGGTTTGTAGGTTAATTGGCGCTCGGTATAAGTGTAAAATCGTCCCTAGTGTGTGCAGGAGGATAGTGTTAATGTGCCAGGATAGTGTTAAATTGTGTGTTGGCGCGGACCTGGTGGGGCGAAGGGCCTCATTCCGCGCACTGCATCTCTAAACGAAATAAAAATGAAATAAATATAAAATAAAAAAAATTAATAAACAAATAAATTTTAAAACTGATAAAAACTCAAAAAGCAAGTAGAAAGAGCGACATACAAACAACAAACAAACAAATAAATAAATAATGGCCATAAAATAAAGAGATAGATTATCATAGCATCAGAAGGACCTATACTTGTGTGCCTCCTCCCCCTTCCCCCTCCCCTCCCCCATCCCCCCCCCTCCCCCCCCTGCTCCCCCTCCCCCTTCCTCACCGCTCCACCCTGCCCCCTCCCCCTACCCCCCCTCGTCCCCTCTTAGCTCGCTACTCCCGCTTCCCCCCCCCCCCCTTGCCCCCCTCCCCCTCGCCCCTCCCCCTCCCCCTCGTCCCCCTCCACCCCCCTCCCCCCCCTCCCTCCCCCATCCCCTCCCCCCCCCACTCATACCTATGAGCAGAATGATCCAGGGCCCAGCTTACGTCGGTTCGAACACGAGTGTAATCTCCTCGATCAGGCTCTGCCGTCTCGGTCAGGTCTGTGTCGCTCTCGATGGAGAACTGGTTTTGCTGTGGATCTGGGGGGCGGGGGCTGGTGGAAATCGGCGGCAGGCGTCGTAGCCGTCGGGCAAGCAGGCAAAAGCGGGGCCGTCTGGCAGAGCTGCTTCGGCAGAGCGGGAGAAGGGACGTGTGAGCGATAAGTACCCTCTGCATACGCCGATGCTCGCGGGTCTTTGCCAAAACTGCTACTGCTTCGGTGGCTGTTTCTCTCCCAACAATCAGGGCGGCAACGTGGCCGCAGCGGGGGCGTGCTTCCACTCGCAGGCGCCGAGACCCGGGTTCGATCCCGACTTACTGGCGGCTATCTTCTCTGCCTCCTTCTTTCTCCCCCGTGACCCTGCTCTGCGTGGGTTCTCACCTTCTCTCCGGTGCTCCTTCTCCGTTTCCTCTTTCCTCTCCTACATTCCAAAGACGTGCAAGTTTGCAGGTTAATTGGCTTTGGTAAAATCGTAAAGTCTTTTTAATCCTGCCCTCTTCCACATAAGGCAGTGGAGGCCAATTCACTGGATGTTTAAGAGACAGTTAGATTTAATTCTTAGGGCTAAAGGAATCAAGGGATATGAGGATATGAAGAGAAAGCAGGAACGGGGCACTGATTGGGGACGATCAGCCACGATCATATTGAATAGTGGTGCTGGCTCGAAGGGCCGAATGGTCTACTCCTGCACCTATTTTTCTATGTTTCTAAGTCAGGGGTTATGGGGAGAAGGCAGGAGAATGGAAAAAGATAGATCAGTCATGATTGAATGGTGGAGTAGACTTGATGGGCCGAATGGCCTAACTGCTCCCAGAACTAACGAAGTCTGGGTGAGTAGAGTCGATCATTGTATGCTGAAGGTACACAAAATGCTGGAGAAACTCAGCGGGTGCAGCAGCATCTAAGGAGCGAAGGAGATAGGCGACGTTTCGGGCCAAAACCCTTCTTCAGACTGATGGGAGGTGGGGGGGTGTGGGGGGGGGGGGGGGGGC